>JAYMFT010374829.1:0-21185 GCA_038088735.1 Panulirus argus
ATATATATATATATATATATATATATATATATATATATATATATATATATATATATATATATATATATATTACAAGTAGGAATATAAGAAACTTTCCATGGATCTACATTCTAATACTAGTTTCTTCCACTTCTTTAAGTTCGACAATATTCATACAGCACTTAGCATGATCATATGATACACAATTCACCCCAGAGGAGAAGGAGATGCAGTTTCCCTTCATCTCCGATTGAGGAGATGATGATGATCATGTAGGTTACAGTGTTTCCTCTGGCCGACACTAGTTGGCAGCACAAGCCGGGTTGCCACTCAAGGCTACCACCACCTGTTGACTGAATCTGGAACTACCATCCAGCGCGCGCTCGACCGCAGTAACTTTGATTTTAAAGCGAGCAAGATGTGTTAGTTTAGAGATATAACAAGAAGAAAAAAACGAAAAATCTGAAACGAAACGAAATAAAATCGCAATGTGACGGATTTCAGTACTTTGCAGTATAATGAAAGGTAGAAATTTGTATCAACAGTGAGCGCAGTCATCTGTTTTCTACAAATTGTCAAGAATACGTCAAGGATAACGGTATGTCACAATCGTTACGGTGTTCCAGGGCATAAAAAAAGATCACAGTTGGAAGTAAGGTTTTGCTTCGATAAACTATACATCTTTGCCTATTTATCATCGAGAATCTTTAATTAGAAAAAGCAAGATCAGATTTATTCGGGCCGCTCGCTTGTTACTTGAACCAGCTGTCTGGTACGGAAAAAGTAAGTTTCTTCTTATACCACACAGCGGATGATAGACATAATCACCTGCTGAGCCTCGCCTACTGCCATTTTAGGCACGTCCACACTCTCCTGGCTGACATTAATAATCTTCTAGTTATTCCACCGTCTATCACTGCTCAGTAATCAATCCTAAAAATAATTCTAAGGTTTATTTTGGGTATCAGGTGCATAATTAGAGATTACATATTACCTGAAATATTAAACTAAGAACTATATTCAGTATCTGTGAGGGGGAACCTTTGACCGAATCGGATGTTCAACGGGGTGCAGTCACCGAAAATTATTAGATTCCTAGATTATCATAATTCTCTCTCTAGCTTTTGAAACGCTGACCTGCACGTCCATCTGGATCTATGAACCCGAGGATGATGATAGGGATTTCGGCTGTATTCAGATACTCATGTAAACTCAAGACGTTGCACTGTGCTGATGAGAAATAACCACGAGAGATATCGCAAGGAATGCTCATGTCATATACGAGTGATACACATCTTAGACTTTTTTTTAACTTAATGGTGGGCCAGGAATATCTGCATGTCCATCATCTTCGAGTGCATATAGTATCGTTTTTGACTTTCACTGCTATATGCACATACCGCGGGAACTGATCCTGAAGAAATCCAGTCCCCAGACCCGCAGGATGGCTTAGGGTAGGGACATCCGTTGCGATTAGCGTTCCTGACCGTGACGCATTCACGGGCCGCCCAAGTTCCAGCGCATAGGTTCGAATCCTGGTTGCGGCAGTCGGTCCACAGTCAACCAAGCTGTTGAACCACCCGTAAGGGTTGGTAGATAAAATGGGTGCCTGGCTCAAGCGAATGAGATGGCTTATATTAGGGCTTCAGCAGCCCTTGCCGTCTCAGTTAACACGACAAGAAAAGAATCTACATAATATCAGTAATGTATACATAACACTAAGGCTCAGTCATCTGCTCTAGACGCTAACTCACTAACGCGAGAAATGGTGAATATATATATATATATATATTACAATAAAGTGACAGCGATGTGCGTGATCTAGTATCTGCTGATAACCACTACGAGGAAAAATGAAACACGATATGCACAGAGTGCACTCTCGTATATATACGTATCCTCTTAGGAATATTTCAAAGTCTCTCCTGGGGATGTAAGAACAAGGAAGTGCATTTGGGATTTATCGCGTTACATTGTTCCTCGTGGTTATCAATATATATATATATATATATATATATATATATATATATATATATATATATATATATATAAGAGAGAATGAAGAGCTTCCACATGAGAACGTCTTTCTTGTGGACTGTGAGCTCTGGCTTGACATTTACTGCACCAACACGGTCATATATTCAGGTAAACAACGATACTACGGATGCCGTATTTTGCGAGCATAATTAGCGGTACAACAGCCTAACTCAACCCAACCGTCAGCAGGTGTTGATATTAATACTTGGCGCCTGACACAGTCCGCTTCATAATGATGTCGTAAAGTCTTGTCCAGGCCTTACTATAAGTTACGAGGCAGGAGTGAGTGAGCTCGTTATATCTGACCCAGGCCAAACCCCGTTTGGATAAACCATTCGTACGTGTTCCACAGCGCTGTGTAGAAATGTTATCAAGTCGGAAAAATTGAGTCAGTATTTCAATGCAATTTTACTGTGTTCTCCTATTACTACAGTACAAGAGTGAATAGGAACGATGTGGTATACTGGGATCGACGTGCTGTCAATGGACTGAACAAGGGCATGGGAACGTCTCGGGTAAACCATGGAAAGGTCTTTGGGGCCTGGATGTGGATAGGGAGCTGTGGTTTCGGTGTATTGCACATGACTGCTAGAGAATGAGGGTGAGCGGATGAGGCATTTTTTTCGTCTGTTTTCTGGCGCTATCTCGCTGACGCAGAGGGTGGCGATGCTGTTTCTTGTGGAGCAAGGTGGCTCCGGGAATGAATGAAGGCGAACAAGTATGTGCGCTCACACACACACACACACATGTACATAACCTATGCTTTGATTTAGTATTCTATTTAGGCGGATACCTTATACTTTCATCAAAGAAGAAAAAGAAAAATTTTGAAAACATTTGCATAGATTTACAGGCGTGTGTGCATCTAGATGTGGCGGAAGATATGCGGAGAGTCGACGTAATGATATCACAAATTTCACCTGATACTCTAATAACAGTCCCTATGTAGTTTAAGGATTTTCATCAAAACATTATGTCTTGACAGATTAGTCCATAACCTCCAGTCCAGACTCGTCAGGAGTTCACTGTTGCATCCGAAGGAAGGATATGAAGAAGTAGACCTCTATGAAGTCTAGTCACTCGCTCACTGATGTAGGAAATATTATGGTATCTGAGACTGACAACATATCCCTAACATTTCAAAATGTTAATCATTAGCTTATATGTTCATCTGGTTATTTTGCTCCTAACACCATTCCCACCAACTGCAGTATAACTACCATTACCACTATCATCACAATCCCCTCTACAGTTTCTGTTCTTTTGTTTTCTACCTTCACTTTTCATCCCAGGTAAATCCATCAAACCACCTCTGTTCCTTAGCTGTTACGATTTCCACATCAACTCTAGTCTTATCTTGTCTCTCCACATCATGTACATTTTACAGGTCCTTCCTTGGTAACCACAGATAGTTCAATGAGCAATGATACCTCTCAAACTCTCTCATTTAGAAGACTTGAGAATCCCTGGCCTATTCTAGCAGCAACGCTGAACGCGCGAAGATTCGTGGGAGCTGGCACATAAATCATCACGAAAGTTTCTTGAAATTCTGTATGAGAGACGAATTACCTGTGTTTGAGAACAGTGGTGAAACACACAACGTATACTGTTAGAGGTTTAACTTTCAACCTTCAACCGAAGTTTGTCGACTGCACAGACTTCAAGTCATTAGCATGATCAGCTAAGCAACAGCTCTTTCAGTTAATCAGGGAGGTTGGACGTATCAGATCCCAGGATAGATGACTCTTCAGGTCATTATGAGTTAAATGTGACCTTCGTTTTGGTAATGATTATTCTCTTTCTTGCTCTATCATATACGTATTCTTTCGGAATTACGAAGTGGGGATTAACGAAGCAGCTAAAAAAAGGAGATGTCTTAAGCTGATTTAAGACACCTAAGACTGAGTGCCAAGAGACACAGGCAGTACTCGCTTGGGGACCGAACAAACGTGCTATTCCTAAGAGGATTTTGATCTCGCTGTTCAAGAGCTGTGGATACACATCGTCGTATACAGTTCATGTCATTGTATGAGGAACCAGGTAACCATTTACGAAGGATATTTCTTGATACAAAGGTGAAGCATTTCCATAGTGCTTGCATATAACTGATGGACGGTATTGTTGCCATTCGAATCCGTCTTTGGTATCTTTAGGCCCTTTAGGGAACACCTCTTACATGTTCTTAAATGCCGTGATTGTATCTAAAACAACGTTCATAGTTCAGTCTTCGTCATGTCTTAGTACAGCTGTTCAACTTGCACCTTTTGATGCCCTCCTTTCGGATCTCCTTCACACCTAACAAAGTGCTGTTACCCCTGTGTTCTCTATCGCTCTTCAAAAGAATCTTTTTCTTTCATCAGGCTACACCTGCCTAAGTATGATAGAGAGATCTGTCTCAAGCCTTATTTTTTTCATGATTTACTCTCTCAAACATTCTAACATTTACCATTTTCCATCATCTCTTATATCTTTCGGTCTCTCCAACACTCTCTATTCGTTCGTAATTTATCTTTAATGATTTCTTTTTCAGATTCCTCAAGTTCTCTGATCTCTCTGGTTTCTCGTTCTACTCTATAGCTCCTTCTTCCCCAGATTTCATATTGCCACGTATCTCATACTTGATTGCTTCTCACTTATTCATCATGCTCCTCTTTCTTGCACTCAGGTGTCCGAGAGGGTGCGGTAAACACCAGCTAACACACTAAAGCCTTAGAGCTATCATCTGCTCTGGTCTCATATTACCGGTGATCCATCAGAGCTGGATGCTGTATTGGCCTAAGAAACACACAAGGTGAGTCTGTCTGTTTAAACAACAAATTAATCATATTCAGTACGAAGATAAGAACATATTTCATAATCTGTTTAAACAACAAATTAATCATATTCAGTACGAAGATAAGAACATATTTCATAAAACTGTGAATCATACTGAGCTGCATTCGGAAATTAATCTCGAACCTCCCAGCGAGAGACAATCAAAGAGTGATCTGATAGTTCGTTGCGAGAAGCAATTTGTCTTGTTGCTGAATGAGGCATAGCACTTATCTTTCGCGTGGCGCCGGTCATCAGACACTAAGAACTTGAATTTCAGGGCGCGTCCATAAACCGATCGTTATAACAGGTGTAACAGGTAATAAGCACTAGGAGGTATTTTACACGCCTTACCGAGAGATCATAGTTCGCAGACCGTAATGACAAAGTCTTTACCACAAATCATTCGATAAGTTAAAGTCGCAATTCGTGATTTTCAGGATATCATCCATAGGTCGTATTCTTAATTAGTTTTCACTAGCTATACTTCTCAGATTTTATCTACGGATCCTCATGTCGAGGGTAATACGCCAATTATAGTTAAGCAATTTCCCGGTGAGGTGGTTTTAATTGCCAAGTTGCTCAAGCACCTATTGATCATGATAATATGAGAGTATTATCTGATATGGAGGAGATGGGACAAAGGCAACACTATTTTCAAGCCTCAGGCTAACTTTATCGCTGTGTCAACCGCCTCAAATCGTCCCAGAATTCTATTGCTTTGTTATGATCATTATACTCACTCTGATATAATCTTGCACAATACAGTAACAGATTATACTGTATATAAGAACTAGCCAGACACTGGATCCAGGATGGACTTGTTTCCAGCGAAGAGGAAAATAAACCTAGGATACACCCAGCTGTTAGTTTTAGAGGACTGAATGACATGAGCATAAAATGAAGTGTCACAGAAGACGAGATAAGATTTATGGATGGTCTGGCAACGTGGGTCTTATCATTACTGCCACAGTGTGAACACCTCTGGTGGTTGTGGCAGCCTGGGAGTCTCGGCCGCTTGACTGCAGTCATGACTACCACATTGTGGACACCTTTAGTGGTGTGGGAGCCTGAGTATCGAGTCCTTGGCTGCAGCCATAACTACCATAATGTGGACACCTTTGATTGAGGATGTGGCAGCCTGAGTCTTAACTGCCACACCGAGGGTATATTTGGTCATCTAAGCTCATTGTTGTGATGAATGGGAAGTTGATAAGTTATGCCCTTCCGAGCACTGTCCAATCATCTTGCCGTGGTAGGAATTGCAGCAAAAACTCCTCGGCGCACATCAACAAAATCCTGTCTCTGAAAGCTGCATCTTACAGACATATTGTGCCCCGGGTGCGAGTCTACCAAAGAATTCAGATGCAGGTGAGATAAAGAGTGAAGACGGGTTCCAGCACTCACGGCTATTTGGTACATTTCTAGATATGCTCAAGCAAGCCTTGGCACTATCTTACTGACTTCATACATGCATAACCATTAGGTATACGAGGATATTTAACAAAGGGAGATATGTACTGCACCAAAAGGTAAACACTTGACAGACAGAAGATAACATGTGCACGTTTTAACGTTTATCATCACTAGGATGTCATCTATTGAGCAATAAATGTATCAATTTGATTATGCTGACACTCTGGCACTGATTATTTTTTTTTTCTAAATTGAAAATAAAGTCACAAAGCAGATGGTAGCCAACAAAGGATAACAGATGACGTTGAAAACAGTCAACTGAAAAGCTTTGTTCAACTTCAGTAATAACGCAGCACCGATGGACTAAGGTAGACGGGAGGTGACAAAGGCAAAAGAGAATGGAAAAGGAGGGAATTGTAGCGGTAACATAGACGTGATAACTGCTATGGTAATGGGTAGAGAGGTTTCTAAAGGCTTGAGGAAAATGCTTTGAAATATGTGTTGGACGAGAATTTCAAATGGGGAAGAAAAAGAAAGAATGAATAAATGAATGAAATAATTAAATGAAGGTACCTTAAAAGATACCACAATCGCTGCAATGAATGCTGCCGCCGACAGGGTAATGGACGGGAAGCAACTGCACTTCACACCAGGCCCAGAGGTCAAGCCAAGCGAGTCTCCTAGTGTTTACCGCTAGCAACGTGGGGGAAAGAGAGAGAGAGCTCACTCCTCCACTTTTTGCCGTTCGAAAAAGACTTTTTGATCTTGGTAAAGTCATATATCTAGACTCAAACGGTATTTACATCATTCTTGTGTTTAATTATTCGCTATTAATGCACATTTTCTTCATCCTCTCTCCTTCCATTTTCTCTATTTTTTTGGAGACTTTACTGCTTTATCCTCCTCCTTACGTCTCCCTGGTTCACCCTTCCTTTTTCCTCTCTCTCTCCCTCACAAGAAATCAAGTCCTTCCCTCCCATGATCCCCTGTCCTTCCTCGTATCTTTCTTCCTCTTGCTTCATCCTTCTCTTCTCTTCCGTCTTCGTCCTCCTCCTGCCTCCCTTTCACTTCTTTATCCTCATTGCTCTCCTGCATCAACTACCTCATTCTTCGTTTTTCTTCTTTCCTATCTCTCCCATTTTCTCTTGGTCTAATTTTCTCTCTATGACTTCACTGCGCTCCCTCTCTCCTTCCTTTTCCCGACCTGTGCATACTCTTCAGTCTCTGTCACTGGAAGCAGACAAAAGTACACTCATACATATTTCAATATAGACACACACAAATACACGCAAAGACTTATACACACACACACACACACACACACACACACACACACACACACATACACGCACACACCAGAGCAAGCACAGTTATACAACACTGCACCATGAACTCTCCCGCTAGTGTAACCTTGACAAACGGTTCATAATTCTGCTTCCCACACTCCTCAGCACGATGGGAGCGAGGGAGATACACAACACATCATCTAGGACGAAGTTGGAAACGTGCAATTCAAATTAGTAACGACTGGGGGAGAGACTGGGTGCAATGATGATGTGGTGAGGTGTGATATATCTACTGCCCCGTGGATGTCGTTACCTCGAGAGCTTTGACGCTAGGAAGACTGTAACACTACTTGTCATGCATGCTCTCTCGCACTGTTCTTCTTTATCCTCATCACTTCATTGTCCTGGAAGCAAACACCCCAGGCGTTCATGTGTTCGAGAGAGAGTTGATATGTTCACATCTGAGATGACACCAGGGATCGCGTGACACGGTAGGTAATCAAATGATGCGGTATTTGTTGCTCACTGTCACCGTATTTCCTATGAATCACTGCTTGTCTTTTGCGGTTCGCTTTAGGAACAATAATCTCTGCCCGCAGATGACTGGAGATGTGGAGGCGGAGGATGAAAAAAGGATGGCAGTGGTTAGTATCATAAGTAAGAGGAGCCTGACCGGGAGAAGCACGTGAGAGGATGAGAGGATGAAAGACGAGGAGAAAATATAAAAAAAGCAGAAATAACACATTACCGTTAGTACTGAGGGAAGACGAGGGGGAGGACGAGGAGGAGGAGGAGGAGGAGGAGGAGAAGAAGAAGAAGAAGGGCAAGAAGACTAAGAGGTAGAAATAACAGCAACTACAGCTGGAGACAATGGTCACCCCCTGCATGGGTTCGAGAGAGGAGGTAAGCCATCAGCTATACGAACTTGTGCATGAGTGATACAACAGCGGGCAGCTTCCACCCTGCACCTTCCACTCCCACACACATACACACACACAGTCACACTACACCTGGCAAGGAGGTGTGATGATGACTCGTTCCTCTGCCTGCTGACGTATTGCACATTCTTGGATAACGATTCACCCAAGCAGTTCTTGGAACGTTTTCTCGTCATTAAACAAATATGACGATGGGTCTACGTCACGTCTCTTTATGTATGACTCAAAGGCCGGAGGGCCGGCTATAACAATGTAGTTCAAACGTATACACGCTTGCGTGCATACCTAAATCTGAGGCAAACTTGAGCATGCTTATCATCCACTTCTGCAGATGAGGTATCAGAATCCTTCCTTTAGGTTCCTAGAGAGTTCAGAGAACTTAAGGTTCGATTTCGAACTGAGACCAGGGAAAGAAAAAAGAAATCCTGCACAACATTAATGTACACGCTCCTTAAGGAAATATCTGATAATCAAATTAACTCGAGCCGATCGTTGCAGTTCGCTTCGTCATCATAATCCTGATGAATTTGCTGTTAATCTACTTCACCAGTGGTCATCATCCCGATCTAAGATAGAGTCAGTGCGAAAAGGGATCCAAACATCTTTCTTGTAACTGCTGATTTTTTTCCCAATGAAAGATGATCTCTGGAGAATTAATCAGGCTAGAACTTCTCAAGCTCACGTGTTCTCTTCACTTTAAGATTATAGAATTACATTCTACTGACAGATTACTAGTCGAAGTGTCCCTAACTTGTAAAATTACATTCCCTAAAGGATTTTCAAATGAAAGTGTAAGCATGATGCATCACAGACTGTGTATCTATGTACTGCATACCCAATCTATTGTTCAGATATGTGGGCACTGACCCAGTCAATATCATGAGTCTTATACACTGAAGACATGGGAACCTCAGCCCACTTCTGTAAGCGAACTCATATGTTATTCTACTGTTCAACTGTATGGATACTAACTCAACCTGTATTGTGCTTGTTGAGGTGTGTTTAATACACAGAAACTTCTCAGCTCACCTCTGTAACTTACCTCATATATACCTATATCAATACCTATACACTAAAGTTTGTTGGATATATGTAATACCCTACCCATTCCATGGCACGTGAAACTGTAAAGATAGTGATTAAACTAACTACCTTGCACACACACTCGTGATCCTTTACTAAACGCCTGAACCCTCCACAGGGAGTCTTCTGCCTGATCATCAGGCGGGATGAAAGCAGTGGATCGGCCTTGTCTCTGTCGAGGCATATAGCCGAGACCCGTCATTAGAGCCAGACTAACAATAAAAGAAAAAAAGTTTCGTCAGGGTTGTGCTACAGACACTAACATTCCTGCATTCGCGGCCTTGAGACCTGTCCGGCGACAGGACATTGGATATGAAGGGATGAGGAGAAGTAGAAGGAGCAGGAGGAGGATGGTAGCGAGTAGGAGGTGAGGAAGGGAAAGAAGTGAGTGAAGGAGGTTGAAGAATAGTAAATGAAGGAGAGATGAATTAGCATGAGTAGGGAAGCATAAAAGGAGGCCAGGTAAAGGTGGAGGAGAAAGAGCATCATGTTTAACAGAAGATGAACTATGATGATAATGATGGTGGTGATGAACAGATTACTGAATAAGAGAGGAATTCTAAAAGAGAGAGAAGAAGAATCAGGATAATAAACAACAGAATAAGAGGTACAACAAGCACATCGTTGAAAAACAAAGAGGAGATTAAGGAAAAGCAGAAGGATGAGACAAGAATGAAAACAGAAGAGGAGAGGAATGAGATAAAAGCAAGAAGGAACAGAGACTGAATGTAAAGCAACAGTAGTAGGGTGGTGGTGGAGAAGGGGAGCTGCGTGCTGTCACCGAAGCGTTGCGATGTGCACCGAGGTATTGGTCGGATGATAGCCACTGGTCCTGTGAATGTTGAATCACCAGATTTACAGCTCGATCATAGAGATGTGTGTGTGTGTGTGTGTTTAACTTCCTATCTACAGTTCAGAACAGCCCGAGAGGTTGGTCCTCCTCGCCTGCCTCTTTCTTGAGATCTGAGAGATAAAGAGTACTCGTGGACGGCTCCTTGAGACTAACCCAGTCCTTAACCCACTGCCAAGTTTACGGCTCACCCTTCACAAAAAGCTCCTCTCATCCGGTGGGACCTGAATACTCACGCCCACACCTCGGATTCAGAAACTCCATACCTTCGTCTTTTTTCCAAAATATCTTACTATGTGGTCTCCGTATATCACCAAAACAGACATCCGCGTCAGTACGCGTATGAGATTTCAACCTGGCTAGAGACAAATGATAAAAATCATGCAGTGTTAAAAAAGGTGATGGAAGTGACGTGGATGATAATTTTGACGATGAAGTTGCAGGTCGCAGAGAATGATTCGGGCGACGACATCAATGATTGTTATTGCCGAGCGCGCCCATCTCCCTTCCGATTCTCCTCCCTGGTTACGATCACGCATGAATATTCAGACACCCCACAGCCTGCGCCCTTCGAGGACCAATCCCTGCTTGGCTCCTCCTCCTCCTGATTCCTTTTATGGGGAGCAACGATACAAGGAGAGAGGTCTCCAGCCCTCCGCTCCCGACCCCGTTATTCGCCTCATACGACGTACAAGAGAAGCGCGGGTGGTTTCCCTATTCCTCTGGTCTTTGGGAATAAGGGAAATACGTGATTCAGATTCATGAATCGTGTACGTTACGTACTATGAAGCGTTTTCAGATGAATGAGTCTTGTAAGTTACGTGTTGTGAAGTGTCTCCAGATGAATGAGTCACGTGAGGGATGATGAGAATGTTTGTTTGTGGACTGAGTTCCAGCAACATCCGAGTATGTGACGGGAAAGACAGCAACCTGGGTCAGGGAGGGGAACTTAACACCTACTGCTGGGCATTTAGTGCTGTTGTCACTCCTCCTTCTGGTCGGTCGGCGACTGCCTACCAACCACTAATTATTGTCATTATCATTATGATTATTACTATCATCATTCATAATAGTAGTATCATTACTTTCATTATTATTATTATTATTATTATTAATATTATTATTAGTAGTAGTAGTAGTATTATCATTATCATTATTATCATTATTAATACTATTATCATTATTACTGTTACTATCATTATCATTATCATTATCATTATTATTATGATTAACATTATTATCATTATATTAATCAATGTCACTGAGATGATAAGCTAAGTATGATTGTCATGAAAACAGTAGTTCGAATGATAGATTATGTGAAGAGTAGAGCGCACTGAATATCATCTTTCTTTTCCATGCTCAATGATATTGACTAATAGAAATAATATTCATATGATACAGAGACGAAACGACCTGTTCTTACGTCTGGCTCACACCATCCCGTTCCTTCGGCTCCTCCCTCTAATGTCCTTTTATACTCTTGCCTCCTCAACTGTCTCCAGGACTTTGTGACCAATTTTGACAGTCTGGTTCCCTGAATGTTTATCTGTCCTGTACGTGGTCGGTGGTACGGAATCACCGACTAGAGAGGAACATTGTTATTATCCCATTGGTATCAGAAGGATTAGTAAAGGTGGCGAAACGAGCCAGTACTTCGGTGGGTGTTAAGTTCTTCTCATGGTCGGCCCGAGTTGCTGTCTCTCATTTTGTGCCTTACTCATATGTGCGCTGCGGGCGCATTCAAGTCTCCAGACACACATTCCTCTCCATCTCATACGTAACAATGTGACTACACGTACCTTACACGACTCTTAAGCTTAAGTCAAAGATTACCGTTCGTTTATTGCTACTCGGTAGCCTTTGTCTTTAGGCAATATCTCGTTGTAGGTACTCCTTGGTCTACCGTAGTAGCTCCCTAGCTAGCTAGCTAGCTAGCTAGATATCTGACGGAGTTATTGTGGAGCTGAGGAGGAGGAAGCGTGCTGGCAACTTGGAGAACCTGAGATGAGAGTATAGTTTTGCTACACAGTACTCGATTTTTCTCTTCTTCATCCTTGGCCCTCGTGCAGGGCTTAATTGAGAAAATAATCATACAGGTATATTCAAACGCGACTCTTTTAAAAGTCAACATCCATTCGGTATCTTTATATGCGTAATTGGGATAGATAGATATCCTCTCGTTCATGTTACTCTCAGCACAATCTCATGGAAGTAAAGTGTTAAGTCTCGGTCTATAAAACCACACCACCATTTGGGAGGTCATAACACTGCCAATTACTTCTGCGTCCAAGAAGCCATTAAAATCACATAAAAATCCCTCTCAAGAACCAGCCCAGCGAAAATCATCCCAGCAGGATCTACAGCAGTCGGCGCTCAGCATCTGACAATATTGGACTTGAGGGCATATTCTTATAGGACCAGTTTTTCCTCTGATACACATGCTAATTGCGGGAGGTCGAAAGAGTAGCCATACTTGGCTTCGTCTTTTCCTCTGCTCTTAGACGGTTAGAAGCAGCAGTGTTCTAAGTCCTTGTACTTGGGAGGCTTGCGTTCTTGAGGCTGATGGTCCCTGACAAGCTAGAGCTCTAGTGTCCTGAGACTACGCCAGCTCTTGGAAACCTTGATGATCTTTATCTGAAAAGACTTTACACCGCGTTCACTTGCTGTTCCTTCCAATGCGTTATTCCAAGGCCACTCACACCTCTGTCTGGTCTTTTCGTGAGGGGTTAACATTGTAGGGTATAAATTTCTCCTCATAAAAGGACTCGGAATAACTTCGTAGGGCACCTATTCTTGCAGACTTACTAGGGTGTCCAAGGACTGGGGCTATCTAAATGACCTCCTAAGAGGATATCGAAGATGTTCAGGAAGCACCTACTCACATACTTACCTCTTACGTTACGCTCCCGCCACGCTAATCCTAATGGGATATTTCTCTCATTTCTGACAGCAGTTGTGTCAAGTGGTTTAACGTCCCATTCATTCTCTTGAACTGGTCAGCATGACAGCCTTTATGCCTAAGGGAAAATTTTCATCATCATCTCAACCCACAATCTACATCCTTCTCAAGAACATAAGCTACTGGAAGAGGGTAGTTTCGGCATATGCTTACGTCACATGCTAACACACCTCTCGAAACTCAGTCACATCTCTACAACCGTATATAAGGGAAGTATATTCAAGAGCTTCTATTCATAAGAACTGTACATTTCATGTACATAGTCACTTCATTTGGAGGACATCAACATCTTATAATAAAGAAGATATCATCATTTAACGCTGTATAACTTTTCTGTGACAGCGTTTTATCACACCACGAAAACCGAGGAGAAACCTCAGTGGAGAACGAAAAGTCCCAACACTTACTGTGCTCACAGCAAAATAATTTCCGTGCGCATATTCCATATTGACGGAAGAAAAAAAGAATGATTATACACGACCACAACGTCCTGATCGGTTAGTGTCACACTGACACCAAATCCTCTGCGCATAGCTGATGGCGCTGTGTATTTGACTAGTCTCAGAGGAAGCTCTCGTACAGAACAGACTTTCGCCTCTCTTATTTCTGACGTCTTCTGGGTATGACGTCAGAGGAAGGGCGTCTGCTCTGGTGGTTTTTGATGACTCTGTTGACCATCAACAGCAGAGCACAGATCACGTTTAGGAAAAGTGATGAGTATGATTTCGAGTGGAGATGCCTAAGTACAGCAGGTCCTAGACCCTCCCTATGGCCTACTGACATTAGTATTCCTACCCCATATTCACCACCCCATTACTGTCATTTGGTGTTGGAACTAAAAAAGAAAAAAAGTGTAGCGGTTAGCGTTTGCGACGCATTCACGGGCCGCCCAAGGCTGAGCGCATAGGTTCGAATCCTGGTTGCGGCAATCAGTCCACAGTCAACCCAGCTGTTCATCCACCCTAAGTATTGGTCGATAAAATGGGTACCTGGCTCAGGCTATATATATCATAATAGCTGTTTATACTCTTTCTGCATACATTACCCTCACTGTGCCTGATGCCCTCCTAAGATTATTTGCCAAAATAGAATAAACGTTAAAAGGAAAAGTCACAAAAGACGAGAGAAATATAAGAGGAAGACTTTCCCAGTGGTGGGGCGGGTGCTTTTACGCCCATGTAGGAAGTTCACGACCGTGGAGGAGGAAGAGGAGGAGGAGGAGAAGACTTAACGTCACATTAGCTCCTTAAGCGATTCATAATTGTGTCGGTTCGCGGGCGGGGTTCCACTCGTCAGCCTCGCGGTAAGCGTTTGTCCCACTGGGCTGAGGTGAGATGTTATCGCGCGAGGGTCACTCAGGCTGTGAGACGGGGAGGAGGGAGGGAAGAGAGAGCTAGCTGACTGGCTGACGGAGCATTGTGTTCAACTCGCATGTTACGGGACTTTCCCAGATGAGGCTATTTGTATTCATTATTAGCAAATGACCTGTGTACCGTATGCTTCGCAAGTGCATGAGAGAATACGGAATTATATACGGTCACGAAATATTACGAAAAGTATATAAGAATGATCTTTTATCTCACGATAACAGTGGGGCCATCGCAAACGAATAAGACGGTATTGGTGTTCGACTGCCTTATGTGTGTGGGAATATCATTCGTGGTGATCAAAGTCTCGATTGCCTGAAAATTGAATATCTCTGCCGGAGTCTAGTTTCGAGACCTTTTCCTCCAGTATTTTCAGTTTTGTTTGCCTAATTTCGGATCAAGAAATCCTTTTCACTTCCCAATAGTCTAAATTCATGCATCTGTTATAGTTTTTCCCACCAAACTGCTCATGGTATTTCACGTCTGTACTAAAAGACATCAGACGTGCTTCAATATGGCCACAGTGACAGGTCTAATGTGTAACTACTAGTTGGGGATGTTTGTACAAAGACGCTCTCTCAGACGACTCCCAGCGACACCCAAGCCCCGCACTCTTTTATATCTCAAATTTCATCATGATATCTGGGAAGATAACGGATGCTTGGTTGGCGAGACTGACGCGACCACACAGAGACCGAGATTAGGCGGATGTGACAGTGACTGTAATAAAGGCCGTTGGATCCGAGGGCGGCTCCAGTCGACGGCACTGGTGAGGAGAACCTAGCACACTGGCTGACGTGCCCACAACGCTGTCCCTGCTACTAACCTTACCTGATGTCATCTCACCTCCTCCTTTTGTTTCTTTTTAAATCCTAACTGAGACGGCAATCGGCATTCGAACTCACGCGAGCTCGATCCCGAGCAGCCCGTGGATGCGTGACGGTCAGGAAATGCCAACCGTTAACGCCGTGGGAAGTCCATACTGTCAATATGTGATTCCATCTCCTGGAGTTATCTCGTAATATCACCCCCTCCTGAACCATATCTTGGTCTCATCACCGCCCGCTGACTCAAGATTGCACGCCATTACTAGGCATTATCTCGTAGGGCTATCATCTCAATCTCAGCAAAAAAAGAAAAAAACACCACTTTCATCGCTCGACTCTCCTGAGCGCCTTATACATTCACGACATCTGAGATCTCCACAGATGGAAAACATTACGAAATATTTGGTGTACCTTATGTAATCATGTCGAAGAAAATGAGATTCGTAAGTGTGATACGTTCTGTTTTATCGTATCAGCTTTTACCACCTAGCTACTTATTGCCAATATCTATAAGATGGCAGCAGCTGACTCACTATTGTGGGGTGTACCACCAATACGAGCGAGGTAGGTCGCCGATGAAGGACCAACAGAACAGCAGAATACAACGACTGTGTATGGTCAACATCCACAAAGATCTTGAATTCGACTTGATCATCAGAACCACTTGTCTACATCTTCCTCGATCTCCTTTCGCTCCACTTCATCCCAAAGCCTCCCTCTAACGCCCCTAAGCAGAATCATCCTATGAACGCCTTTGCAAACGGTGGTGGTTGTTGATAAGGATTAATATCAAAGTTGGGAAAGATGGAAACTTCATCATCAGCTCCCTTACTCACTCATGATGGTACTCACCTTAAGAACTCAAATTCACAGGTCAGCAACGAACTCACAGGCAAACACGATGGAGAGAAAGAAACCACATGAGGCCCTCTTCCATCGACGTAATCGAGAGGTGGTGAGGATGATGACAGGGGTCCCTGACGAGAATGGATATGATAGTCAAGTATCTTGTGTTTCAGTGGGTTTTACAGAGACAGTCCTCAGCCCCTCTCGCCACCGGACGAGGAGGCAGCAGCCTTTCCCCAGGTACAGCGCAGAGCCCAGATTGGAACTAAGATTTTCCCCTATCAGTGGCCCACGTGCAATGCCAAAAACATCTGAAATGTTCTCCGTCTGTCACCATGCTCGCTGTGACAAACTGTCATCCCTCGGGAATTACTTACGGCTGGATACAACCTCAGTGAAATATTACTGCACCGTTTATGGACACCATAGGCTGTGTGACAACTTATCATCCGGCTGGAAACCTCATGAAGATGAGGGATAGAGTAAAACACGTTAGTGTACATTCAATTAAAGATTTGCCAGGAATATCGTGTGTTGCGGAACTGGAAGGTGTCTACGGGGGTCTTCAGCCGTGACTATCTATAGGATCTCAAGATCTTAACTATCTATAAAATCCCTGGAACTTGCCTATTCGTTGGGCCCTTAGGACTTTCTTATTTGCTAGATCCATGTATCTTAAACCTCAGTAGTATCGAAGGGCCTTGACTGTCTGTATGATCACTCGGTCTTCAGTATATTTCTGATCACCTCACACCTGATTATCTGCAGGATATCTGATCCATCAATCTCAGAAGGACACCCTGGGATTTAGCTGTCTATAAGATTCCTGTACCTTGACTATCATTAATATCCCTTGGCTTTTGTTATGCGTAGGATTCCTGTACTTTGGCTATCTGTAGATATCCTTGAGCTTTTGACTATTTCCAGGAGACGTGAAACTTGACCATTCGCTGGGATTTACACGTGCCTTGACCACCAATGTGATCAGTGACCCTTAATCATCCTTAGAATCCTAAAGCCCCAACTCCCTGTAGAACCGCTGGGCCTCATACGTATTTGGAGGACGCCGGTATCTTGCCTATATGCAGGATCTCTGGGCCAAAGCTTTCTTTGCCTTGACTCTCAGCAAGATCCCCTGGTCTCTTGAGCCTTTACTATCTTCAAGACCCCAAGGTCTTTACTGTCTTTAGGACTTCAGGGCCTTGACCACCTGCGAGATATCTGAAATTTGACTCTCTGTTCGATATTTTGGCCTCGGCCGCCTCTGGAACCCACGAATCTTAACTACCTGACCGATCCACGCTCTTTAACTGTCAATGGGATCCTTGGTTTTTTTTTTTTTTTGCCATCAGTACGATTCCTGGAACTTCCTTATCTTTAGGATCCTTCTACCTTGACGATTTATAGGATACTTGGGACTTGACCATCGATAGCGCTGAATGTCTATAAAATACCTGGGCTTTAACCGTGCTTTGGATCATTGTGCCCTGACCATTACTAGGATCCCTTAGCCTAGTGAGCTTCGAGTACCAGTAGGATCCTTGAACCATGACTTTTTGAGTGGGATCCTTGTCATGCTGTAAGATCTCTGGGTTATAATCATATTTAGGATCACTAACGCTTCACTATTCGCGGCATCCTTGCGCCCTGGGACCGTCAAAACATGAATTCTTCGACGGAAATGAAGTTGTTGTCTGAGCATCGAGCCCTGCGGCATTCCCTTGTGCTCTCACGAGCTGTAGGATACCTGAAAGTTTGGCCATATGTATGATCCCTGTGTCTTGACTAGCTATCAGGTCTCTAGACCTTGACTAGCATTAGGAATCCCTAAGCTCACTCTATCTCCAGGATTCCTGAGCCTTGAATATGTGTAGGATCTCCGGGCTTTGACTATCTGTCGGATCCCTTGGCTGAACGGGAGCTGCGGAGCTTAACTATCTGTAGAATCTTCTGGTCTTGACGGTACGACAAGCCGTTCCTCGTATAAACCAAAAGCATGTCATTCCTTCTGTATGTCAGTGGTGGAACCTTTCACGCACAGATCAGAGAGATGAGTCATTCGTCGTGTAAATCAGGTTTTGTTTGAGTCAGTCACCTTGAAAATCTAAGATACCTTATTCGTGTTGTAAGTTAGCATTATGTCATAGATAGGTGTCATATCGCGTAGGTCAGAATTAGGGCATCAACTGTGAGAATGAAAGGAAGGCCATTATTCATGTAAATTAATCTTATCTCATACGTCAAATAATTCAGAGGTGGGTAAATATTCATTGACTTAAGAGAATAGTCCTATCTTATCTATATTAGATGTAATTAAGAGGTCTCTCTTTCTTTTTAGATTGGTCGATCTTCGTGTAAATCAGAGACTAATAGCATTTTTTTGTAGACCGACGTAGGAATGAGGTAATTAGTTCTTCGTGTGAATCACATGCAAATCATCCTCCAAGTAAATCAGGCGTACGTCATTATCCATGTAGACCAGGGACTGAACACTTTTCATATAAAAACGAGTATTGATCATCCCTCTCTGCGAATCAGCAAGATCATTTTCGTGTAAGATCAGAGATATCTTATTTCCCGTGTAAATCAGAGGCTATCACCTGCCAGGGTCAGCAAGGCCGTTAACGTTAGTTATAACCGCCAGTCTAAAAAAAACTTGAGCTCCTTCTTCAGGTTTTCGAGTTAATTCTGAGGCTAAACACGCCCTCACTGCAGACACGACCCTTGTTAATCAGAGGGTGGTGATTCTCTGTATAAATCAATTGCGAGGCAGAAAGATTATACACAAGATCTTTTATATTCGTGGTGACTGACATGGTACGGACAAAACATGCCCTAATCAAAGGCCTTCTCGTGTGAAAGAAGAAGGGAATAGGAAATATTCAGCATTCCACAAGTGATTCTGGACGTGGCTCTTAGAGGTGAAGAGATCATAGGAAGAGGAAAGACGAAAGGAGGGAAGAGAAATTCACAGATCAGCAGCTCTTATAGGTGAAGAGATCATAGGAAGAGGAAAGACGAAAGGAGGGAAAAGAAATTCACATATCAGCAGTTCGAATGAAGGAGGAGGTATCATAAAGGGCAATCATCGAGTCGTCCGTCTCCACACACAGAAACTGCGGGAAGCAGCAGCCAGGCGCTTGCCTTGGGTCCAATCCTTACGGGCCGGAGACACGAGCAGACAGCTCAAGGGAAGGATGGCCAAAATTATAATGCAGAAAAGAGAAAGAGAGAGAGAGGAGCAGCATCGCGGCATACAGAGAGGGGCGGTTGTAGAAAGGTGATAACCAGGAAAATTAATAAATCGAAAGGCTTTTGATCTTACTATGGTCAGTTGGAGAGGTGGAAGAAGAGCCATCTCAGACATAGTAGCATATTCCATACTGAGGTGATTAGATCCCCTGTAGATATGATATAGCTGCTCAAAAGAAAACTCTTTATGGCACCTTTACTCTACAAGACCTTCAGCTTTTGGGAAGCAGACTTTGAGATGTTGATTCTGTGGGGTTTCCATGATAGGGTGAAGGATATGGCTAAACCTAATATGTCTGCGATATCACAGAGCTCTAACAAGACGCCCTAAGTCGGTCATTATCATTATACCATTATCGCAATTCAGCTCTTAAATGAAGGGTCGTACTGCCATATGAAAATCTCCTACCTTGAGAACACTCCTTGCAACATCGTAAAAGCTGCCGCCATCTCTTACGAGTTTTTGGGAGTAATACAGACGTTCATCCACTACAATAGCATACCACATTGATCCCACAGACCCGCTTTGCTGATTGCAAGAGATTATAAAAGGTGGCATTGAAACCTTCAGGAATAAATCATATCTTTTGGCTACTGAATATTGATGAATGGTGAATGATTACATCTATCCACCTGGTCGAAATTACATTAGGAATTCACAGTATTTCTGGTAAAAAAAAAAAAAAGATCAGTGTATCTTCGTCTCATTAAGGTTTACATAACACCAAGGACGTCGTCCAGTACAGTTGACCACGCCCTTACTCGGTGGTTCTCTTACCACACGTGCATCACACTGATACCTTAGTGCTGGCCGACCATCTAGGTGACCGCCATGCAAAAGTGAACAGGCCTGAGTTCCTGGAAACGACATTCACAGGGTCCTCTGTCGTTTCTTCGTGGTTTACCTCAGCTCCGAGCAATCTTCCAGGGATAAAGCAAGCTCTTGGAGCTCTGGAATGGTTTAGGTCATACTAGTATGAATACTAGTAACACTAGTATGAATACTAGTAATACTAGTATGTACACTATTATTAGAAACCTTCGTTGCACTAACATCTAAGAAAAATAATCCAGGCGTATGACACATGGGTCATAAAGAAACCCTGTGTTTAAGTAACTGGCAAGGATTTTTCTTGATAGGGCAACTACCGGTTGCCTACACAATATAATACCTAATATCATTATTTTAGATGGATGCAGGTCTTTAAGGCAATATACCGTGAATGATGAGCGAGAAGTGAGCAATGGCTGTACGAAGGGAGGAGGAGGAGGAGGAGGAGGAGGAAAAGTTGCCACAGGAGACCAACGGCTGTACGAGAGGAAGAACAGAGACGGTCACGGAGAGAACAGACAAGTCTGGTGCATGATCGAGGTACTGGTAGCCTAGCTTGCTCACACCGTCCCACACACACACACACACACACACACACAGGCCTGTATACCACATTATGGGCTGGTGGAGGAGAGAGAGAGAGAGAGAGAGAGAGAGAGAGAGAGAGAGAGAGAGAGAGAGAGAGAGAGAGAGAGAGAG
>JAYMFT010374840.1:0-21184 GCA_038088735.1 Panulirus argus
ACACAAACACCAGCCTTAGTTGTGTGTGTGTGAGAGAGAGAGAGAGAGAGAGAGAGAGAGAGAGAGAGAGAGAGAGAAATATAATATCCCTAACATATAGTGTGTTACATATGTACAACAGCTAACCAGTGTGTGTTGTCCACAGGAGAGCTGGATCCCTGGTGACGTTATTATGGCCCGCACGACCTTCACCCTGCTGCTCGCCCTGGCTACGGTAAGTGATTTCACTCTGCCTCACACTAGCTCCACCCTCACCCTAGCCACGGTATGTGAGGTTACCCTTCCTCACCCTGACTGTGGCCCGGTGCTCCTTCAGACTCATCCTTTGCAAACCTGAGACTCCGAACACCGTTTTCTGTAGAGTGGCCGTGGTGCGGGTCATTAGGATCAGTTGGGCCGCTACCGTGATCACGTACACACACACACAGCAGACTGTCCTCGACTCAGACTGTCCCTTCACCTTTAAGGAAATGGATGATGACTATCATTGTCCTCGCAGTGGAGCTGCTGGCTCGTGAGCCTCTATGCCGCTGATGTATAGCAGTGCTGAGTTCACGATTGGGACAGTCGACTGATTAGTTGGTCTGTCTGGGTAGATCAGAGACTGTTGTGTTCTGATGGTCGGTCCAACTTAGTGATCAAGGGTGAGAAAGCCGTATGTACTTTGTTATTTCAGCGTCAGGTCACCTGTTGTCAAACAGTGACATGAGAACGTGAGAGTAGGTTACTTGGAAGTTCCAAATGGATGTGAGTCTTAGATTTAGTATCGCTTATTGAAGTCACTGTAGGTGAGGCGGTGAAATTGACGGGACAAGAGGGAGAAATGCTTCCAGCAGTGACCACTGCTGGTGTGGAAATATCACAGAA
Source organism: Panulirus argus (assembly GCA_038088735.1). Lineage (NCBI taxonomy): Eukaryota > Metazoa > Arthropoda > Malacostraca > Decapoda > Palinuridae > Panulirus > Panulirus argus. Next base: position 868 of record JAYMFT010374840.1, read on the forward strand.
TCAGGCCACCTCAGGGCAGGACTGGAAAACCATCAGACATCAGACGCGGCTTCATCAACACCTGACAAAATACAGTTATGGGCAGATTTAAAGATATTTTCATTCAACAGAAGTGTGAATGACTTACTTACAATTACCATCACTTACAATAGTTTTTGTGTTTCATGTGTTATTGGTCTCAGGTATTATAGTATTCGCAATGAAGCTGTGGACTCCCAGAGATGTTCAGGGAAGGTACAATAGTCGCATCTTTGTTGATACGAATAATCATAAAACGAAAATCATGTGATTCCTCAGGCTAACTCAGTGTCCATGTGGTCTTTCCTGGTGGTCTCCGAAACTGCATTTCGAGTTCACTGACCAACACTATCTGAGCGCCCCTCACCAGCTAGTGCAGTAAACCGTAGTTTTCCCTGGGCACGAAATGGCGGGTATCGAACTCCGTCTCTTGTTTAGGAACGCATCTGTTTTTCTTCAAAATCTCCGCCGCGGCGCCACTTGGATGACGTGTCGATTAAGATTCTCATGTTTACTGTTCCATAATTTCATTACCCGGTCCGGGTCGGTTCAGAAGCCGTCGGACCGTGACGTATGTGACCGCCAAGACGGCTGAACGTCTTGCCTAACGGCCATAACGGCCGTAACGGCCGAGAGGCACTCGGGTGACGCCATCTTGGGAGGCTACAGGTGGGGTCCGTACGTGGGAAGGACAGATTTTAGAAGACCTGATGTTACGTATCCAGTTTATCTGCTGAAGGACAGTACATGGGAAGAAAGGTAACAAAAGACCTGATGATCTGTTAGCACTCTTTCTGCTGGAAGACAATACAGGGGAGGGACACATAACAAAAGACCTAATGATCTATGACGAGGTTAACTGCTGGAGGACAGTACATTAGAGGGATAGATAATAGAAGGTCTGGTGGTCTGCTGAAGGGCAGTAATAGTGTCCTTACTTCCAAACTTATATAGATTGAGACAGATAGGATGGCGGTGGATGACTGGACGTTGAGGGAGTATATTCGCGTTTAGTTAGGTTGGAGATGGGGGATGAAGTAGTGTTTGTGTGTGTCAGGCGAGTACCTACATATGAGAGATGAACGACCGCAGACAAATACAGGCAGACAAACAATCTGACCGAATTATCAAGAGCAACTACTGTGGCACTTGCTTTGTAGGCTAGAGCTGCCGTGAATTGTGTTGAGTTCAATAGGTATTTGTGGTCAAGTATTCGAGCACTGAACAACCTTCCACCTCCATATAAGAACATATAGAATATGGGGTATCTTCATTTTGTAATTTTAGGTGAATAATATTGAAGAAAATGTGACAATGATTACTCAAGCAGTGTACTATTTAACGTATAATGGTGTGAAATACACTGTAGATTGTACATTTGTATAGATGTTTGCAATAAGCATCGTGGACTGCTGTGAGCCCTGGAAGCTTTTATAGATCAGGTGCACCTTCACCATAGCCTCAGTATAGCCAGTTAAAGCCCCACTAGATCTCTAGTCATTGAACTGAAACCTCAGCAGTGAACCTGATGAAGCTGACCCGGCAGTGCCTCGAAACTGCCTCATAGAACTAGCGTCAACCTAACTTCGGTGCAATACCTGAAATATAACGACTTTATTAAACCATCTGAAGCTTCTCCACAGCTCAGCAAACCGTTCACCTTTACGAAACAAGCTCTCTCTCTATATATATATATCAAATGAAGCATTATCTCAGGCATCACTGAAGCAGCTGAAGCCTCATGACAGTTTCACTGAATCAGGTGAAGCCTTATTTACGGCTCTCGTGAACCCCCTTCCCACTAGCAGATGGGTCATAAGACATACTTTATGGTCCGTCAGGCTGGGATAACGAGTAGTAATGAGACTTGTAATTGCCAACCATTTTAACCCCACGCCCACTTTCCCCTGATGTATTAAGATATTTTACTGATAGCTTCGTCCACAGTATTTATTTTGTGCAGATGAAAAGAAAAATATCTTTTCTTCAACTTTTGGGAGAATTTAGTTTAGTATATTAATTGATTTTTAGGATCACGGTAAAGTAAAGGTTCTGCATATATACATATATATATATATATATATATATATATATATATATATATATATATATATATATATGTGTGTGTGTGTATATACGTATATAGCTTTAATGAGATGACCTTGATTAGGGCCTCAGTTGCCCGTGACGTCTTAGCTAACATAAAAGAAAAAAAAAAAGCATCAGAAACTCACACATTAGTGTGGTAAAATTTAGAAGGCTTATAAATAATTCAAAGAGAATAACCTGCAAACTGTCATTGTGACTAAGGAGATACAAATGATATAAGTCGCGGACTTGATGCGAAATATTTTATCAAGATTACAGCACTGCTTTCGACCACTCTGACTGCAAACCGTTCCATTTGTTAATCCTGTGCAAGGAAATATACTTCGTGTTCATTAGAGGTAATACATTTGCCCTCGCGTCTGTATCTATTTCTGGGAGTGAGATCAGACAATTCAAGTCTTAAGTAACTTGATAGACCAAGAATATCAAAACCTTTGATAATTTTGAAGACATTAATTAGATCACCTCTTAACCTTTTTTTTTCATAGCTAGATAGATTCAAGATGTTAAGATGCTTTCGTATTATATGTATCTCACACCGGCAATCATCTACGCTGCTCTCACTCCATTCTGTCTTTTTTTTAGGTCGGGGGGACAAAATGATTGAGGTTGTGCCGTGAAATTTATGGTCAGTGTACAGAAAACGGGAAAAAATCGACATGGGCCGGAGAATGGCGCAGTAAAGGGTAAACCCTTTTAAGATTGATTTATAGCATGAGTGCCTTGCATTCACACTAACAGGATTCTGAATAGCATAGCATGTTTCTGGGTGATGCAAGGGAGAACAAAAAGCAGTTGCGACACCACAGACGCCCCTAAGAATCTCGTCATTGTGAATCAGAGGCGTTCAAACGTCGAAATATGTTTGTAAAAGAGGACTAACTTCTATTTTACCATTTTTTCTACGTAGACTCCTCTCTTTTTCCATTTTCTTGAGAGACTTCAGTGTGCTGCAATATATTCGTACTGAGTGAATTCAGATAACTGCATATTTACATAAACAACAGAAAGGAACGTACTTGAAAATCTATTTTTTCACACTTATGTCGTAAAGAATGATTTCATTTGTGATTTGAGTATGATTATGTGGCCGGTCCACCGTTCGTCTGTGGTCACTCGGTTGCCTTATTGATTGCCAGCGTTCGGATGGTGTCTCGAAAATATACCAGCGCTCATCCAATTGCCTCAGTGATTGATAGCGTTCATTAGCCTCTCAACAGTTGACCAGTGCTCACCCAACTGCTTCTCTGTTTGTTAGCCGTAAGTCAGTCTCTTGACTGTTTACCAGCAGCATTCAGCTCAGCGACGTAAACTTTAACAAGTCTCTCCACCTTTCCCTTTCTCCTTAACCTTGCAGAGGGTTAGTGGGACTGTGTTGATTGGTGTAATTGCGGTTAATGAGAACTAGATGACTGGCAGTTTGACCTACACACGTGCTTCCCACCTTAGGGCTTTTTGGTTGGAAAGCATGTGAGGTTTGTCTGGCTGTTGTCAAGTAACCAAACACTGACGCGTTATGCTTGACTGTTGAGGATCTGTGATCATGATTTCTCTTACAGTTCTTTAGAAAACTTTTTACTGCATCTTTCTTCTCGTAAAACACGTTTTGTATTGTTGAAGTTGCTTTAAAATTTCCGCTTTATCTGTTTATACGAGGTGGATTTTCGATATCCGTGGGTCGTCTTAGTTACGTAATATTCAGCTCTCTCTCTCTCTCTCTTTCTCTCCTCTCTCTCTCTCTCTCTATATATATATATATATATATATATATATATATTAGACTTGATGTAGGTGTGATGATAAGTCTTCACTTTAACGGTAGCTGATGGCAAGATTAATGTTGCATAATGTAACCACTGCTGAGGAGAACTTCAACCCAATGCAGTAGGACATACATGTCCCTTTCTCGCAGACATCCAGTTGTGTGGAGTTGCACAGGAGAAGGAGCAGCTTGATGGAAAGCAGGTTTGTCGGGAAGGACCATTGTGTTTTGCCTGAGACAAGACAGGTGTAGGATGGAGGCTGTGCCTCACCCGGCGGTACGTCTTGTATCGCTGTAACCCCGGCTGAGAGAAGCTGTAGCCAAGAATAAACTGAATGAATTCAGTTGAAGCTAGAGGGAACATGTCGGGTCAGGAACACCTTGAAATTTAATGAGCTTAGATCTGAAACAGGAATTACGCTCATTACGGAGCAATTTGAGCCTTGATATCCAACACTTATTACTCCATGACTGACTGTTTCTTCTCTGCTACATCCAGTTGAACCACACCTTCGCTAACTCTGTATTCCGCCACCTCTACACCCAACGTAACTCCTTCCTAGTTAACTCCCTCCCTGAACATTCAAATGAACTAGACGGTGACTAAAGTTTTGTCCTCTCGGTCCAGGTGTCGTGGGCCCAGTACCTGTCTGACTTTGTGCTGGAGCGTCACGACAACCCGGTGTCCATCAGCCAGCTGGAGGTGATGTGTGGCAAGGATCATCTCACCGTCAACCTGGCCTTCACTGCTCCCTTCAAGGTCAGTTCTCCCTCTTCGGCATCGATCCTACAGTTTATATATATATATATTGTGCAAATATGTGCGTGTATATGTGTATGTGAGTGGATGGGTCTTTCTTCGTCTGTTTGTTGGCGCTACCTCGCTAACACGGGAAGCGCGATCAAGCATAATATTTATATGTATGTATGGATTTTCACATTTATGAACACATATTTTCTTTCATCTCTTTAAGCATGGCTTTCCACCTTGAGCAGACAATACCACGACATCTGACGTAAGTTTATACTCCCATTCTAAACGCCAACCACGTCCCACACACAACACGCAAACTACGCCCTGAAAAATGGAGAGAGGGAGAGAGAGAGAGAGAGAGAGAGAGAGAACTTCCCTAGGATATGTAAGATAGACTAATCAGGTTTGTGTGGTCCACAGGGTATAGTGTTCTCCAAGGGCCAATACGGACAGCCCAACTGTATGTACGTGGAGCCACACTCTTCCGGCACCAACTTCGAGTTCCAGATCTACTACGACGGGTGTGGCACCAAGCCTGACATGGGAGGCAAGTTCTACGAGAACACCATCATCATCCAGTACGACCCTGACCTGATCGAGGTGAGGACACTGAACATCGGTTCTGGTAGGCAGGAACAAGTCAGTCTCAGGACTCGCTCATAAGTCTGTGGGTCACCTTCCAAGATTCCACTCGAGCTAGTGTCTCGAGAGGAAATGTCATAATGTAATACAGCTGAATATCAGGCAGGCGGTACGTCGGAGGAGGGTGGTGAGGCTGGTCGGGCTCACCAGGTAACGTAATAACGCTCAACCTTTTGAAACAGCGAGTCGAACATCCTCACCAACCTTAGTCTCCAGATCCCACAGCGTTTGCGTCAGTAGTTGTGTTATCCTGACAGCGAAGGGTGAGGCTGGCTGGTCTAGAAACACACCCACACACACACACACAGAGCTCGAAGAACCAGAGGCGGTATGTGGCGATGTTAACGAATCTTCTCCTTCAGGTTTGGGACGAAGCCAAGCGACTACGCTGCGAGTGGTACAACGACTACGAGAAAACGGCGAGCAAGCCGCCCATGAAGATCGCTGATCTAGAAGTCGTCGAGCTTAACTTCCGAGGTGGGGTTGGAATCCATGTTAAGGCCACACAGCACTGTAGCTGCATCTGATGATATGCAAATCCATATTGTGTGAAGATTTTGGTATTTCCAGATAGCAGTAAAGAAATTACCTTTCCTAGTATGTTGATATTTCATTGCAATTAAGTCTTTTGATTGCTGGGAATCAGTTGTTTGGTATATATCTGTTGATGTAGCTCTAATCGGATTAGCGAATTACTTTAACAATGTTTGATAAGGTGATGCGGAAGGTATTGATGAAACTGTCGCCATATGTGGTAGTGGTGATGGTGGTGGTGCCAGGTGAGGGTGATGAAGGGTGTGATGATGGCTAAGAATGTTATGGTGAAGTGAGACATTATAGGTACAACTGAAGTGATTATAGTTACAATAGTGATGGTGAGGGTAGCATGCATGATAGAAGCAGATATGGTGGAAGCAGGCGGCGGGTGTGGTGACACACGTGTAATACTGACAACTGTATCGCGTTACAGGTGACAACGTCGACTGCTGGATGGAGATCCAGGACGGTAAAGGCCCCTGGGCGTCCCCAGTCACAGGAATAGTTCCTCTGGGCTCCACCCTCACCATGGTCATCGCAATCAACGATCAAGCAGGTCAGCCCCATCCACGCGTCCCTCATGACGTCACACTCTCGACTCGTAATTCTTTCTAAGTCTCAGGATCCTCAACTCTTCCCTTGTCAGTCCTAGGATCTTCATCTCCTCCCCCGTCAGTCCTGGCATCCTCAGCTCTTCTCTTGTCGGCCCTAACATCTTCAACCCCCTCTTTTCTCATTCCAATCCTTCTTTAATAAATCCTGGCCTCGGCGCTTCTTTCATTAATCCCAATACTATGTGAATCTCAGCTGTTCTGTAAGTCCTGGCCTCCAAGACCCAGCTCTGAAAAGCCCAAGCGTCCCTAGCGCTTCTGTGGTCAGACATGGTGTTTCTTAACTTCTCCTCGTCGGCCGGAGCCGCACCTACCCTCCAGCATCATTTTCTACGCCATTATTTACTGTTCTTTCCTCACTTGTAGATTTTTGTTTCTTTAGATTCTTTTATTTTTGTTTGATATGTCTTTTATATAACTGTATTTGGGAATATACCGTATGTACTCGTCCATATGTAATCGGAAAATCTAGAAACTGGCAACTGTGTGTATATGACCTGACTCGCATCATCACGAGTGACCTACGTGTAACGGCTATTTCAAATTATGTCTAAAAGTTGCTCCTAACCCTTTCCATCATGCACGGATTTCAACCTAACGAAACTGTTACCCATGTATTGGTCGACCCCCTAAATTTTTTGCCTAAAAATTTGGTTTTAAAAACTCGAAGCATACACTTGTACACAGGTATGCAATATATCAAAATAAAAAAAAAATGCGTTCTCTAGTAATCATACTTAATCATTTGAACTATGACCAAGGTACAGAATCAAATTTAAGGTCAGTTGAAATAATTTTCCAAAAACGCCATTGATTTTGTGTTGTATATTCCTGCCCCATAGTTGGGGCAGTTCATTAGTTTGGAGACTATTGCCGTGGCCACCCGCTTAAGGGAGTTCCAGGATGGAACAGGCGTCAGAGATTTAAACAGACAGACAGGATCTGCTTGGTACCGTAACACAGCGGTTTACGTCTAGCTCTGTAATACAATGTCTTGTGCCTGTCCATGCAACACATTGATAGTGCCTGCACTTGTACTAGATATGTAATGCTTACCCTTGTAAAATAGCTCTTTCTACCACCCTGTGTACTCAACTCTTGCTCCAGTCTGTGTAACACTTCCTCTCATAGCTATTGTAACGCAACTTTCGTGCCTGCCCTTGTATGTTATTACAGCACAACTTATGTCCTTACGCTTGTAACGTGGTAATTTGTTTTGCAGCCGAGTTCGACATGCGGGTGACGTCATGTGAGGCATCAGACGGACTCAACTCGCCCATCTACCTGAGTGACCAGCACGGGTGCGTCCTCAGACCCAAGATGATCTCCAATTTCATAAAGCTTCGCAACAACGATGGCCGGGCGACCGTGCTAACATATGCACACTTCCACGCCTTCAAGTTTCCTGATTCCATGGCCGTCCACTTGCGCTGTAAGGTTGAGATTTGCCGTTTTGGCTGCCCTGACCACTGCCAGAGGCCAACGGCAGGCAATCCTATCGGTGACTATAGTCAACAGACACTTCCTCACCAGCCTAGTGACTCCTACAGCGTCCCATCTGATCCTGTGCCTCAGTTCCAGGCTCCTCCGAACAATGTTGATGCTTCCACTTTTGGTGACAAGGTTGACGCTCAAGCCCGCAGGCCACGCCCACCCTCCAACACCCAAAACCTCGAATCATTGGTGATGAAGAGCAAGGTTCCCAAAGGTCCTCTCATCATCCCTGACGAACGTTCCGCCCAGCTTTACCTGGACGGCTCGCCACTCCAAGGAAGCGAGACCATCGAACTTCCCAATTACAAAGAAGATTTCCCGTGGGGTCCAAGAAACCTGCGCCGTCGACGTCGGAACGTCGTGTTGGACCGTCATGCCCGAGCCTCCAACATCGGCGTCTCCACTGACTACCAGGTGATTTCAGAAGCCGACCTGGAGTTCACCCCTACAATGGATGACAGTGTTACTGTCTTCAAAGGTCATCATCGCGAAGAAGTGGTATATGGTGTGTGTCTGCCGGCCCCAGGATTCTCTGCTCTGTTTGTGCTTCTGGCAATGTGCACGGTCATTTCCGTGCTGGTGGCAGGCTTCATGTGCCATCATCGACAACTACAGAAAGACACCAGCGACTCTCCCGCCGATCCTCACCCGCATCAGCAGGCTTTCCGGATGGTGCAGTTTCTACGGGGGCACCTCCCAGGTTATTCACAGTGATACACAAGGATTTTTCAGTTTCATCTATCATTCAGAGGGCCACCATAACAGTGCATACAGAACACCTGTCATTTTCAGAATTCAGTGACTGAAAACTCAATAGCATCACATCACCAAAACGAACACTCATCATTAGATCAAAGACCTACAGAGAATGAAATATCCAAGTACCCTACTTGGCCCTACAAGTGGTGCTGTTGCTGGAACAAGTCACAGAACCAGTAGACAAGAACAGGTTGAGCCAGATTTTTGGAGACTTTAGTTGTCATATCTGTTATGAAGCTCTGAACTGACCTCTGGCCCGTGATCTACGAGTCCTTTCACCCCTGAGGGCGCGACTAGGAATCGCCGCATTGCTGTGTCAGTTCATGTTGTATATAGTTTTTCTGGACCTTGATTGTTCTCTGGGACTGAAAGGGTTTTCATCCATTCTTTCAGTCTGTTGTCGTGGAAGTCAGGATGCATTTAATCTAAAAGTTTCTTTTGCCAAATTTTGCATATAACCCATTCATTCCTTAAGAAAGCAGAATTGAGTACATCACAGAAGAAGGTTGTCACTGCTGCTTAAATCAGCTTGTTTGATGCTGATGTCATGACAGTTATCCTGTCATTATTTAACCCTGTGTTGACGTCAGAGTCGCCGGGGCATGGATGCTAGGGCCAGGGAAGGTCTTGGGGAGTTTTAGTATGTTTATAGTCTGTTGGGCACAGCACCAGACTCGCTTTCAGGCCATTTTGTCACACATTACATTATTCAGTAACGAGGCTGTAAGACTTTCACCGATGATATGCGAGTGAAGATGTTATTGTTGATGCTCAGTTGGGGACCTGCGTTATATCCATTGAAAGTGTTACCTTAAGTAATTTCTCTCGCCTGGTGTAGGAATTAAACTGTTCTGATAGAAACATTAAAGGTTATTGCTCGAAATATGACTTGGTCAGGTCTTTTTCTTGAAACTGTGATAAGCAGGAGGATTTTAGTTGGACCCCAGACACTTTATATTTTGTTATGATCTGTTGGCTAGATACACTCTAGATGCCACAGGCCCCCGCCCAGTGTCCCACCTGGTGACAGCCTGTGTAAGTCATGTTAGGTTTCTTATTGGCTCATTCCACCCGCTGGTTAACAGCGGCTCAAATGAATTGATTAAACTTAGTTTTCACCGTGTGGATGGTTGAGAAAGAATTTTGGTAAAGGCAGTTGAATCTATTTTTAAGCTGGCTTGACATACTTACATACATGTACTAAAAGTAACATATGTTACAAAGAAATAATGGGTGGATTGTCCTAAGATTTTGGGAGTGACACCAAGCTCAAATACACTCGACTTTCAGCTTTGCCATTGAACACAAACGCCATATTTGACTCGGTCACATGGACGTGAAGCTTCTCATCTCACTTCTCCAGTGTTACTGTGTACAGTTGTGTAATGGTCTCGGTTGACCCGGACATGAATTGATAATACAAATCGTTGTGAAAGTTAATTTATAAATATGAATGTGGTATGTTTGGGACGGTTAGTGTATATGTTAGGGTCATAAAATTTTAGTGTGTTAATGTAGGTTAAGTACCATATGTTGTTTGTCACTAATTTATTTTTGTTAAAATGTTTTTAGTGGTGCATGCACAACGGGTCTCAGTTGCTGTCTTCTCCAACTTGGAATCTTATGAACTGTCTTTTACAATTAGCCAGTCAGTCAGTGTCCCCACGTTCAGATGAAGTGTACAACTGACCAACCATCCGTGCCTTTTATGCCGGCTGTTTTTCCTTTCTTTGGTCGAAGGGGAAACGCTCCAGTGTTGACGCTGATACCGACACGCCCTAGGCATAAAGTAACAGGAAGATAGATTTCTCGGAATTCTTGAAACTGGGCTTTTTGACGACCTGCTCATACTTCATAGATAATCAGCTGCTGCTAAGTGTTGAATGCCTCTTGTTTTATCAACCAGCAAATTTTGGCCGATCTCATCCAAATTTAGCGGGGCCCCTGCAGGGCTTACTGACATTGTATCCAGAGGCTTACCGTTCACAGATAATTCCCCGAAAGATATTTGATTAGTCACTATCGCTTGTGAGGGTAAATGATTCTCAACCCGTAGCCATTTGTCTTGTTCAAAGTATCCCAGTACAGTTACATGTTAGCTTTTCTTTAGGCAACCCAATTGGCTATGGCTGTACTTAGCGTATATCAAAGAGTAATAGGAAATGGGACAATTTTCTTAATCGCACTTACCCATATAGTTTTCATGTTTTCCTATGTTCATTTATATTGTAACCTATCAATTTTAGAAGTGCGCGTCGGTTGATACACTTTACAGTTCACTTCAAAATCACTGGGTCTTGTTGTGTCCTGAGAGAGCAACTTGAGAATTTTTTGACACATTTTGTCCGACAAATATGTTATCAGCCACACCTGGACGGTATATCGGATTTATGTGAACAAAAGAGAATATACATGAAATACTGCTGTTGAAGCAATGTTCATATAGCACAAGATATATTTTGCCTCAGATTTATGCCTATAAACTCTTTATTGATTCTAAAACGCAATTCCATCATTAGTGGGGCCAACTGTTCGTGCATATTAGCTGGAGGAAGGTTAATGTACTGTTTTCCTAGACTGTGCGAACGCTGTACCTTACGATATGTTCTTCCCAGCACTGTTGACTTGTACGCATGCACTGCACCAACCTGTGGGCGAAGCCACGACAGCATTTGGGAGTTTTAGTCTCCATCTTTAACTATAGACTGAAGTACAGTGAAGATACGGATGTTTTGGTCGTCTTTTAAGCATTTGAATAGCATTAATATCAGCATTTATTTCTAAGTTGACTGCAGTGACTTTTTCATGCTTTTTGAAACTGTGATGTTAGCGAATCACGGTTCATTTTACAGTACCGTCCATCACCAGCAGTAGCAAAGTTTTCTGTAGGGCTGTGCAACTGTAGTAGTGTCCCACAGAGATATACATTTATGGTGCATTGTAATGCAAGTTATGTTTATCTGTAGTATAGTGTTCGCGTGATGCAAAGTCCAAAACTGATGTACAAGAGTTTATGCAGTGTTCTACAGGGATACAAAGCTGCAGTGTTGTTCTACAAGGGTGTAACCCGTAGTGCAGTATTCTACAGGCATGTACACCCGCAATAGAGAGTAACAAAAAAGATACGCACCTGCAGTGTACTTTCATGTAAGGGAGCACACCTGTAGTGCACTATTCTGTGAGGGAGTACACCTGTAGTGTAGTGTTCTATGAGGAATTACTCCTTTAGTGCAGTGTTTTGTGAGGATGTACACCTGTATTACAGTGTTCCACGGTGATGCATACATGCAGTCTATAGGGATATACACTAGCAGTATTACACAGGGATGTGCACCTGTATTAGTGTTTTACAGGGACGTAAACTTGTATTTCAGTGATGTATATCTGCATTGCCCTTGTCACACAGGTCCTGCAGTGATGTCTACCAAGGCAGCACTCGTGTAATATTACAGTTCCAGGGCCTAATAATGTGCAACCACTCATTACTCATGAGATGTGTACACTGATTCACAACTTTGATGTTATATTGTAACGCAGTGTGCTGCATTATTGCCTAGCCACCTGTATCCTTGTAACACACAATACAATCGTGTATAGTTACACGTATCCCTGTATGGCTTCACAGCATCGCTGTGGCAGAGATATGTACACTGATACATAAAGACAGTGATGCTGCAGCTCCCACTGTCATGGCAACAGACGTGGCTTCGCCTTACTCCTCCGCGGCATTGAGACCCTGGGTCTGGCCCCCGCCCGCTGCCCGGGACTCCAACCCTCATGTTGACTTAAATTATTTATGATGAAAACTAATAAAGATGTTTTGAATAACACATCTTATGTTTATCCATCATTCTCATATACAGCTGGACCAATGAACATGTTTATGTTAAATGCAACTGAAATTCACGAGAGCCTTGCAAGATTACTCTTAATAAACAACGTGAAAAATACTTTTCAACTATCGTTTGTACAAGTCAAGATCTTTAAACCTGACAAACAAACAAAAAAGGATTCCACAGAGAAGATGGATATCAATGCCATGACTATGGCGTAACTCCAGCTCAACAGGAAGCGGTGAGTACCTAAGATCAACTGGGATTGACGTCATTATGTAGCCTATCTATCAAAGGAACTTAACTACAAGACCTCAGGACGGGCTTGAGTTGATCATATCCACTAAATAGGGTCTTACGTTAAATGAAAATGCAATAAAACCAGACGAAATGCTCTAAACACAGTCTTTTTTAACTGGCTCTTAATAATAAAATTTCTTAAAATCTTACACTCCCTCCCACTTCCCTAAAGTGTCCACAGAAAACGGGGTAACAACAACATTACCCAAGGTCTTCAGGACAAGTAAGATTACTTGTGTGTGTCTGTAGTCCAGTTTTCCTTGTGCTGGAAAGCCAGACAACAGCCCCATGTCAACTGCTCCAACAGGTAAGTTTGTATACAATGCATCTTGTTGGGAAGGCGTTTTATCTTATAGGCTTATGAACATGAAGCTATTGGGCTGCCTGTCCTGGTGTTCAGTATTTGTTCGCTTGAGAAGAAAGTTCTTTCTTATCCTATGAAAACGTTAGATTTTACCGCCTGCGGTAAGAGGCTAATGCCCATGACCATAACGAACACAAGTATTGTTAAGCGTTGTGACGTCAGAATATAAGGTTCTGAATTTGATTTACACTAATATCATAAACAGTTTCATGGCTCGATCTTGAGTTAGCTTTAGTAGGGTTCTTACAAAATCTGCATATGTATTGATTTGATAATATTATTCCCGTAATGTCAAAAAAAAAGTTTGAACGTAACTCCTAGACTACAACGGCTACAAACTGTGTCCTGTTGTGCCTACTAACGTAGGTTAAGCATAAAATGACTTAATATATAATACTTGTATACGACATATGAGGCGTCTAATATCACGTCCGATATCTGCTGTTTTAAGGAGTGACGTAACACTTCATAACTTGAAATCGCGTGTAAAATGTGATGACTTATGAAGCGGCTGTTCTGGCTGACACAGTCTAAGTCTATAAAGTGGTAAAAATTGTCTCCGCTAGATGGACAGCCACCTGCATTCTACTTTCGCTTTTTTTCTTCAGTAGTCATTCACATTCCTCCGTTGAAATATGCTGGCTGTGTGATATAGATCGTAGGCCAAATTTCTCTTATAGTTATAGAGGTTCGGTGTATAGCGTTTTACGTTTTGTGGGGAATGAATTCTGAGATAAATCACACCACATAACTTTTTGTCTTTTTTAGAGTTTATTGAATGACAACAACAACCTTAATCACTGCATAATAACTAAAGTCTTATTAAATATCTCAAAATATATTTTTCTTTCATAAATAGGAGTTAAGGAGGGAGGGACGATTACATCGTATAAATGGTTAGAAATTTATATCTTTTGATGACTTCACTTTGAGAAGTGAGTGTTCGAGGGTAATTGTTGCTGGGTTAGGTAGTGCGTCGGGTGGGTAAGTGATGGGTCTGTGATCTACTCGGTACAGAGGCCGCAGGAAAGGCGGCAAGTAACCTTCATATAGTCAGGGTTTTTGGTGCACTCCCCGCTTGCGGCCCACTCGCGGCAGTACTGGTGCTGGTCTCCGCACCTAGACGACCCTGGAAGGTAATAACCTTATGAACACACCTCACCTCATGGCAACACACCTCATGATATCATTACGAAGTTCATGTGAAACGAAGGATTATCATCATCTCTTGTTACGTTAAGTGTTAACTCACCACAGGTCTGGCAGGACTTCCTGCAGGTGCGGGAGACGTAGTCGTTGCTGGCGCACAACCCACGCTGTACCCACTTCCAGCAGGAGTTGTGGTCGTCAGAACACTTCTTGGGCGTGGGTGTGGGTGTCGGTGTGGGCGTAGGTTGGGAGCGCCTACACTGGTACAACCGGTTTATTCCCTCCACGTCCATCTGGAAGACGAGAAACCTTGTGTGATGATCACAGTCGCTCTGTGACCTGGTGAGAGAGAGGAAGATGGGGATCGTAGGACAGACAGAGGGTGAGGGGAAGAGATACTGCCAGTCTGTTTAGTTACAAGAAGAGCTCGTAGACGTCGATATGTCAAAAGATTCTGCTTGAACTTGGCTGAGAGAAATATTTTACCGAATATAAAAATTTAGCTATATATTGATCATTACTAACCCCGACATCTCTGCACCACAGCCTTAGGGTCTGGCTGAACCACCTCTGCGTACCGACTCGTTTCCTTAAGCAACAACCTTGTCGTTGTCTTTCTATTTCGTCCAAGTTACTTTTTAGGTTTTCACGAGTACATAACGTAACTTGGTATGGTAAGTCGGTAATTTCTTATCTTTGCCTTCACCAGCAAGAATTATGTATGTCACAAGATTCTGTCTAAGAGTATAGGGGTTATTTACACCCATACAGAGTACAGGCCATCCATCATGTATGAAAAGACAGCTTAAGTACATCTTTCTCAACTATTTGAAATATTCTTCTGAGACCCGTGTGAGTTGGATGCGGTGGACTCAAGAGAAGATGTTGGACGCTGAGGAAAGAGATTTCTTAAACAGAAACAGACAGATGTTGACAGGATATAAAGTCTTCTGAAAAGAAGCATTTCCGTCCAGGAGGACATAGCCAACCTCAGTAAAGGCAACAACAGGCAACAGATGGACCATCATCGCAACCTGATGGTGGTGGAGATGAGGACACAGAAATCTGTCTTGATTGTTGATTGAAGGGAAAGATTTTGTTGAGGTGATGAATTTAGGTTGGGCTTTGTATCAAGGCTGTTGGGGAGTGTGGTGAGGACGAGGGAGCCAGGAGTAAAGAGAAGGAAACGAAGAGGGTAATAGTTCTGGGGCTTAACCCAGGTGCTCCACTGTCTCAGTACTGTAGGACCTGGAGGTGTAGGGGACTCACCTGGGAGAGGCGACGACGTTGGCCGATGGTGACGTCGGGCTTCCTGGGGATGACGGTCGCCACGGTACGGTCCACTGCGAAGGCGTAGGCACCGTAGTGCATGACTGATCCGTAGTCATATGCCAGACCTAGGTCAGTGGTTAGCCGGTTGGATTTCTGTAAAGTCAGAACAAGTACATGTCACGCCCAAGGTGAACATATTTTGTTACAGTGATATGCTAATTACTAGCTCGTCGTGCACCTGAAGACCATCTTTCATATGTAATTCACCAAATGTCCATAACAATTTTTTTTCTATACTCTATCCGAGAAACTGGATAGTTCAGCCATCATATCCAGGTACACATGACTGGTGTAACAAGCACCCCGAATTGGTTCATCTGACATGTTTCCAAGAGACACACCGAACCGCCACCGGCTGGATACACTGCCGCACTGACAAAGGTGGAAGTCAAATGTAAATTTCTAGTACTAACGTAATACTTAAATTTTCTAACTTTAATCTGACCTGCTCAAGATCTTTAAGAAAAAAGTTTAAACGTAAGCAATGGTTTAGTTGTATATGGTAACACGATCTCTGGTAAGGTACTTTATGAGGTAACGACTGAGCGCGCCACTCCCGCCACACGCAAGCCAATACTCTTGATGAACGCGGTCCTGGAAATGCCCGCCGGCCACGCCCCTTACTTACCTTTTCAAAATTGTATTTCATATCTTTCTCGATGTTCCTCCAGTTAATCCACACGTGCTTATCTCGGTCGGCACGTGACTGCTCGTGCCAGAAGCCCAGGGCGTGCATGAACTCGTGCAGGACGATGCCGTGGTACAGGCACCCGTACCCAAGGGACACCACCTGCACGCCGCCGACCCGACCCACCGAACTGGAGCACCTGTAAGAGCCACAGGTCAATACAGAGACAGGTTACCAGGAGAACAAATAACAAGGCAGCACCAGCAGAACTCTCAGAGTAGCACAAGTCATCACCAGAAGAAATCACAGGTTAGCACAGGTCTCAGTCCCGGGTCAGTTCACAGCAAAGTTTGGGATCCTCCTACCTGCCATGAAGCTGATCTCCCACGAGAAATCTCGACCTTCTTCGTTAGTGCGCCTCAGTAAACTCTCCAAAATTCTAAGAACAACGTTTGTAACAACGGCTGAGGGAGTGTACTCTTACATTCAGCCGTCAGAGGCGAACTGTTGCTTCATGATTGCAATTATTAGATTGATCACATCAAATATATCGTTAAATGAAATAACTTTAAAGCCTTTTCTATAATCCTGAATT
Organism: Panulirus argus; assembly: GCA_038088735.1. Classification (NCBI taxonomy): domain Eukaryota; kingdom Metazoa; phylum Arthropoda; class Malacostraca; order Decapoda; family Palinuridae; genus Panulirus; species Panulirus argus. The sequence continues at coordinate 17,755 of JAYMFT010374840.1, forward strand.
AACTGAATTCACTCTACAGACTGTAATATAATGAAATCTGTATGAATTGTAAGTGAAAATACCTAATGATATAATAATAGATTCCCTAAGCAATCTTGATGTAAAAATATTACCGTCTTTATTCCTACAGTGTAATGGATAAGGTTAATCTGTAGACAGGGACAGGAAGTTGCAGTCTTTATCTCAGTCACTTCAGAAGACATCATTCGTCCCTCCCTTCCTGCAAGAGCAGGTTAGGGGCTGGGAGAAGCAACAGCATCAGCAGTAGGGGGGTTGGGGGCTGGAATTATAGCAGGAACAGTAGCAGGATGGGGTGGGGGTGGGGGGGACTCACCCTTCTCCGCTGAGGATGTGAACGTAGTCAGTGTGGTGCTCGCCCCGCGGCGTGAAGCGGATACACGTCTGTCTGTGGAGGTCAAGCACGGCCCTCGCGATCACTGCCCTCTCCTTGGCCGCTGCAAAAGTAACGTTAGCCCAAAATATGACAACCACACACAAACACACACTTATTACTATACATTATATCAAGGCAATAGGAAGCTTAACTACACCCAGATGTAAAATACAAGTCCTAGTAACCATTGTCCTGTCTCTACTGTTCAAGAGTTGTTTGTATGAGTGGGCAATTATTAAGAAATGGAAATATGAAACTATTCGTGTGAGAAAAAAGTAATGTTTTAGTTAAACTCTGGCACAGGAAGAACAGAGGCCAGTTGTGATTAGAATCTGTCAACAACGACAGGTTTGGAACACTGTACTAAAAGTTGATTTTGGAAAATGAAATTTACCTACTCAGAAATAAAACACTACCGATACGACTTGGACAAGATAGAGACACAGACGTGGGTATTGCTACATGAGCCGGCAAGACTTGTAAAATTTCGAAGTTGCAAAGTACTTTAAACGTCAGCGACATTTGAATGGAAGTCCAAACGAATGTACGTACAAGGCTGGGATCACACACTCGCCCGCCCCAGGACAATTTTTCAAAGTTGCGTCGCTCATACCAACTCCACCAAACTAGAAACTGATCCGTTAGTTTAGTTTATCCATTATAATAGAGACTGTTTCTTTTTTCGCATATTTTTGCATCACAAAGCATACAGCTGTAAACATTTTCCTCCCCAACTTGAGCTGCTGCCTTTGGCTATGGCCTGATTGAGCAGTTTGGAAACCCGGCCCTGATGATTTGGAGAACTTACAGAAAGAGGCGGAAATGACGTATGGAACTACAGCGTCGGGCCACTTCAGTTTCGGGTCGTTTACAGCGCTGGCCTGGGCCTCTGGTGATCCCTGGAGGAACGACGAATTGCACAACTTTAGTAAAGTTCAAGTTTTGCGTGTGGAGCACGAGGGTAAAAATATGAACATTCATATCATTTTCCTTGTAACATATTTCACTCTTTCGTACGCATTTCTACGCTTTATTGGACGTAGATTCCTTGTATCTGATGTTCACTAGAGTTGTAAAACTTTCACCTGTATAATCTGGTAGAGATGGTCCTTGGAGGGCACGACAATGTCTCCCTGGAAGAAACCCGAGGTCGTGATGGGATCGCTCGTACCGGCGACGTCATCCCCACCTGGCGGCTCCTGTCCTGCTGCCGCGTCTAGTTCCTCCTGGGAGAGTGGTGGCGCCAGACGGTCTGTGCTCGGCTGAGGGAGGGGACGACGCGTGTTACTTTTCATGAGGCTGACAATAAGATAACTTGGGTCGCTCGCCAAACAGAATGAATAACAATATCTTTGGAGCGTGTTGATCCATATGTCTGCCTAGAAAACCCATTTATTTTTGTGAAATTCAACATAATAATTTTGAATCTACCATTTGTATAGAGAAATGATAAGGACAATAAAGAACTAGCTGGTATAATTCAACAGCACTGATATTACGTACTGATAACAGGATTAGGAACTCACGACATTGGGGTCGCCGATGATTACGTCTGGCAGCCCTACTTGCTCCTCGGCCAGGCAGGTCGCCAACACCAGCACCACGAAGCCTATCGCTCTCACAAACACTTCTGTTTTCATCTGCTGGAAGGTGAACGACGCACAAAAAGAACTGTTTCTTTCGTCAGAGCGAAGTCAAATATATGAAAGCGAACGATGAAGATTTCCCTCTTTTTTGTCTTTCTTCGACCTGACTTGGTCTGCTGTGCTCCAAGTACCAGTATGTTGGTCTCGAGCTCCTTTGAAGAGTGAGTGAGGAACCTCCGTGTCAGGCAGAGTATAAATACCCGATCAGTTGATGAGGTTCAAGGAACACGGCCACGCCCATGATCATAGTGTTGCGCTCATCAGTTCCTGCGACTGCTACATTTTCCTGGAGGCTTCAGGAAAGGACTTCCCGTTTGAAATATCTGGAGTGAACGTTATTTCCTCGGTGAAATATATGCCAGGGTTGTCTATACTATACGTAATGCACATATGACTTCTGGTCATATTAACACATGAAACAGATAGTGGGTAGTATACACTGCGCTTAACACGGTGGAAGAGGAACACTAGCTGGATCAAGATGTCTTTCGTAACCTGACAAAGCCTTTAACTGAACTAACCCGAACTAAGTTAACGTAACCTAACCAAACGAAAATGAAACCAATGACGTAACTGACACTAACAACTTAAAGTAAACCCCCACCCCCTTAACCTAACCCAACGTATCTCTACGACGGGTATTTCGTAACTTTAACTGCTTCGCACTAGAAATCTTTCTGGGTATGTACGGCAGCAAGGTAACTTCTCGTACCATACCAGACTGTGCATTTTAGCAGAACGCGGAATTCAATACCACAGCTCCCCAACACAGGAAAGCTCGAATTTGTATCTGTATTTATTATATATATATATATATATATATATATATATATATATATATATATCCCTCGTACTTGATCGCTGTTTCCCGCGGTTACGAGGTAGCGCCAGGAATAGACGAAGAATGGCCTCATTCGCTCACATCCATGTATGTATCCCGCAGACCCTTTCCCCCTTCCGCAATGTCCCGTCGCAGACGTCTGGGAGGGCTTCCAGAGACGGGGGGGAGGGGGAGGTAGGTACAAGGTTCTGGAAAAATGAGAAGAAAGAAATGCATGATTAAGATCTAGCAACTAGGCGTCAGGAGGAGGCGGGGCCGAACCGCCTCATAACCTTAGTCATGAGGTGGACGTGGGTGAGGGAAGGATTGGGTTGGTTCGGTCCAGAGGTCATGAATGATTTTTTTTTTTTTTATGTTGAAGGCTCCAGTCACGGACAAAAGTCCACATCAAGGACGGGCCCTAATTGAACTACAGAGAGAATTGAGAAAGGGGGAAAAACAGACAGGGAAAGTATTTACAAATTTTTGGGACAGTGAAAAACATGTCTCTTGAAATGAGCCAGGTCATAGTTATTGGGAAAGACATGAGAAGGTAGAAAGTTCCAGAGC
>JAYMFT010374851.1:0-21183 GCA_038088735.1 Panulirus argus
TGTATATATATATATATATATATATATATATATATATATATATATATATATATATATATATATATGAAGGATGTATCTGGCTTGTGAGTAACTGCCTCTACGTGTCAACCCTTCTAACTCGTAACACAATTCTTGAAAGATGAGTATGTTGCCAACACAAGCAGTACCTAAAATCCAACACGGATTCACCGAATTAGTTCCTACTCTTCAGCAAAGATATGCTTAGCCTGCACGGCACAGTTTCATTAACTTCATCTAGAAAGCGCTAGATCCAATAGATTAGTTGACCAACGACGACCCAACCCAGCAGCCTGGGCCAAGCCCGGACTGAGGGAGGTTGAAGAACCCTCAGACAACTCTAGGTATACTCCTGGCTTGACAGAAAATGTACATTTCTTATATTCCTGGATTTCTTTTCAGTATTTTGTGGAATTCAAAGTACACATAGTTATTGACGGTGGTCAGTGATTTCCTTATCATATAAGAGTAATAGTGGGGAATTTTGTGAGGATTCTTACTTTTAATAAAGGCTTTACATTCTTCAAGTGAATTCTGTATTACCTCCACTACCTTTTCTGGGTACATTAGACCTTCCTGTTGTGTGGCGTTGGTGGTGGAGGCAAACATGAGCGTTGCCTGTACTGGTGACCGTGGTGGAGAGGAGAGGAGTGGAGTGTGTGTGGGGTGACTGGTGTGGGTGAATTTCCAGGATGAGTCAGAGAGAGAGAGAAAGAGAGAGAGAGAGAGAGAGAGAGAGAGAGAGAGAGAGAGAGAGAGAGAGAGAACAGTAGACCTGTCTAGTGAGGGGGCGCCCACTACACACGGTGTGTAGTGGGCGGTTTTGACTGCCGGCGACTCTAGCTGGCATCGCCCACTACATCCTCCTCCATCATCGCCACCAGACACCTCCTTTCGCCCACTCCTCACCTCAAACCACCACCAGTCTCATTCCCTGACAACAACAGGTCCTCCTCCTGCCGGAGAGGTATTCCCCTCGTGTCCCCCTCCTCCACTGGTACGCGACCAACCAACGCCTCCAGAAATGTTGACGGCGATAAATAAAAATTAGTGGGAGTGTTCAGGCGGCAGGTGGCGCGGCCCTTGAGGGATGAGCCTCTCTAACCAATCTGATAACACCGATCTATCATGTCTCTCTCACACATACACACACACACACACACGCACGAGAGGAAACCCAACTTACGTTTTAAGTAGGGACTTTTGGTTATAGGTAGAGTCATAAAGAGGTGGCAGCGTTCGCTGCAGAGACGTATCACGGGATATAAAACTCGTCCGGGGTGACTTATGGGCCAATACGAGGTGTATTCTCGGAAGGATGCGGCAGCAGCGGAGGCAGGCCCAAGGCAGTGAGGTCTTCGCTAACGACACATAAACCACATAAAACAAGCTCTGCTCCTGTCTCGTTAATCAATTTCCGAGGCGGCAGGCAAGCAGGCAGGCAAGCAGGCTGTCCCCAGTGTTCTCAGAGAAGGGTAATACGCAGGCAGCAACAGGTCACAGAACTATCAAGTCATGGGACACCAAAGCAACCCCATCAGATCTAACACCCGCACCGAACCATAGCAACAAGCAACACCACCACCAGCAGTTGTAACAGTATATCTCGCTCGCTAAAAACCGCAGCATTACAGTATATCAGGAACAATGTACGGCATTTCGCAACCTCTCCGGTGTCAGCACACATTAGGAAGACCTTTAGTGTCTGGCCAGTTTTGTTAAGTGGCCCCACGAAAATGAACCCGAGGGAGGAAAAACAGGGGTCTCAGATTTCAGTGTGTAGTTTATGTTTCCTTGACACTTAAGATCACTTCCTAGTGCATATTGGTTCTGATTGCCATTTTCTCAACTTATTCAGGGAACCAAAATACAAAAAGAAAATACAATTGTTACAAGAAAAGAGAGACAGGAAACGAAAACCATCCAATTTCCTATGACAGTGGCTATAAAGTTAGAAAATAATCACATGATTGTGCTCACTTGCTTAAGCAAGTACTGACAAGTTTGGTCCAACTGTTCCACTTACGTACAAGTACGTAGGTCCGTTCGTCAGTCCGATATGGAGACCTGTGCTGACTGGCTCTCGAGCGGAAATAAGAAGGGCTCCTCCATCCGTGACCAATGGCATGACCACGTCTGGCACGGTTAGGGGGACAGATAAACCACGGCTAACGAGACGAGGTGTTGCGCAATGAAATATTTTTAGGATTCAGAATAATGAGACCCGGCGACGGGAAGAGAGAGAGAGAGAGAGAGAGAGAGAGAGAGAGAGAGAGAGAGAGAGAGAGAGAGAGAGTCCTGCATCTCTCGTAGCGGTTCCTCCGCCGTCCTACTGGCTCCTCATCATCATATATCCTATCCCCCAGATGTTTACAGTTGGTCGGGATCCTCTTTTTGTTCTGCAGGACGCGCCGCTACCGTCCTGCGTCCTGGCGGTGTTGTAGAGAACATACCCTCGGTGGATCGAAGGCTTAACAACCACCAACCAACCACCCACCACCAGAGAGGAACCCCACGACGAAGAAGAAGGTGGTTGTGGCTGCGGCACGGTGCGGCCCCTCACGCGTGGCAACAAACCGCTAAACTTGGCGGGAGGCGGATATACACACACACACACATATCGAAATACCATCGACGCAAAATAATTGGGAACATTACGTGGTGGTGGGGGGTGGGGGGCTGAGCAAACTTAAAAACACCTTCAACGCCGACTCCCCCTCCACACACAAAACTTGCAGCATATATAAAGCAGGAAATGTTAGACGGTGGTCTGGTTTATAAAAAAAAAGTAAAGAGGGGAGCGCGCGCGTGCTGTTGTAATCAGTGGGAACTATGTTCAAATGAAAACAGGAGGAGGGAAGGAGGGAGGAAGGGTCTTTCCTGGTGTGTGTGTGTGTGTGTGACGGACTGTTTGTGTGGGGCGAGGTGTAGTATGTGCCCCGCTGAGGGGACCGGGTCGGGTTGGGCCGGACCGTGCCGGGCCGGGCCGGGCGCCATACCTTCCTCACTCCTTCGCTAATGACTCTGTCGTGTGAAACAACAGGACGTACCAAAAAGTTCCGAACTCACAGGGAAAAAAAAAAGTTTCACTATTTACCTTCAGTTGAACAAATGTTCAAATTCCGTGTCGTGCGTGAACTTTGCGTGGACATACCCATGAACACAGAGTACTCATGTGCATGCTTAACTCATGACATGCAATTTGAACATCTGTTGAACAAAAGGCTAATGAGTGAATTTCGCATGTGAGTTCAGACTTTTTTTTTTGAGACACCGACGAGAAGGTCATTTTACACTCGCTCACCAACTCAAAAACACACGAGACGAACACTAAACAACAGGTAATGTTGTCATTATTATCCTCCCGTGTGTGTGTGTGTGTGTGTGTGTGTGTGTGTGTGTGTGTGTGTGTGTGCGAAAGAGAGAGACAGACAGTAGAACTAAGAGCAAGTCATAAGACATGCCAAAATCATCCATTTATCTAAATGGCTTTACTTGTCACACTAAATATATATAGATCGTAACATTATTTTTTTTTCTACGTCAGTCCTATTTTTCTCCATGCCAATCTTCTTGAAAATGATTAAATGTTCGTCCAACAATTGCTATATATTATCAAAACCATTCGTAAAAATTACTTGTTTTTCTTATGATTTAGGGAAATGCAAGCGAGGGTATGTGTTCAAGGCTCTGAGGTTGAGCCTCACAATAAAGCAAAAGTTCATTCACACGGAGGAGGCGCGTCAACCTCACGCTGTGGGAGCATGAGGGGCTGCTCCACCCCGTGCCACGCCTCCTCCCTCCCTCCTCCCTCCCTCACTCACTACCACCTGCACAAAACAATATTTCCCATCTGATGTAACTCTTTGATTCAAGTTCGTCCCCAAGCACTGAATTACGAATCACATGGGTAAACGACGAGGCTCTTTCTCCACCGGAGATCTCGTGTGTCTGTGTGTGTGTGTACCACAACCACACGGTGTTGGTTGTGGATGGCAGAGATGGGCGGGGGTGCGGTGACCCAGTAAGAGAGCGCTTGGGCGATCGCCACACTGCCAACACACACCCGCTTCCCGTCTCCCACCTGTGTTTTTTTACCGTCCTCTCCCTCCTCCTCCTCCTCCTCCGCGCCTTTACGAATGTTTATACCCAAATTCCCTGAACGGGAAAATTCTCTCATTCTCGGACTCCCCTTTCCTTGCCTTCACTCCGGCTGGGTACGACCCGACGTTCGCTGCCTCCTCCTCCTCCTCCTCCTCGCTATTCTTCTCCTCAACTTTTACGACCAGGGATGGTCCGTCCGCCCAGGGCGAGAGCCGTTCCAACACACCGAATCACTCTGGTGTAGCGGTGGCGTCATAACACACACACACGCTCATGGGAAGACACACACAATGTTTGGGCATATCCTCCCGGTTAATCTGAAGTGCTTGTTATTCTCACCGCCACGAAATTTAAGGTCTCGAGGAAAAATATGATTGTGATCCTCTTTTCTCATTGGCTCTCTTCAAAACTCCCTTCCCAGCATGACGGTAATGGGCTTTGTGTCTGAAGCGCGCCACAGGTGTTAAACATTAAAGCTTCCCGTGACAGAGGCATAGTGCAGGTTCCCCTGGATTCCCTAATACACTGGGATGAGAATGTATGAAAGGAATGACGAATTAGAAAAAAAAAAATACTGTTACAGGATGAAATTGTAACATCGATCTACCAACAAGTACCCAATCATTCTCACTGAATAAAACCCTATATATCATTTATAACTCCATTAACAGGACCAGTAGAGAACTTTATGACGATGTTGCCCGACTAAGCATGGGCTATAGATACTCATGGGAGTTTGCCCCACCTGTTGATACTGAAGAGACTAAATGTAAAGTTTGCCAGCATATCTACTCTCACGCCCTGCAACGTTATGTACTCGACTGTTGCAAACTCAAGAGACTTTTGAGACAAATTCCAACCGGATAATGCAAGATATGTGTGAGCATTTCATGCATGACGCTGTTCTACCTTTTTTTTAGGTACTTTAAAACCATCATAACTCTGCCTATCGAAAAAAAGTTGATTAACCATATCTTGTTATGTACCCCAATCAATGGCACTAAACCTCTGCCAGCACTTCACTTACTAATTATCTCGTTACATAATCTATTCACTGTCAATCAGTCCTTGTATAAAAAGCTCACTTCTTGTGTATATCATGCAATCACTGGGCCCCAGTGCCTGGACCTCTTTTTGCACCCTCTGTGTCTACTTTAGAGCCACCGCTCACAGGATATACAGAAAATGAATCTCAGAAAATCAAATATCATTACATATAAAAAAAAAAATACGTTAAATACAAATTGGCCGGATGGTGACTGAAACTTAAATCAGTTCTCCCGCATCGGCAACAATATGGTAACAGATAACTGAGCCTCGCCTGTCCCACATAATAAATGTTACAGTAATAAAATAGGCTGACTGTTCCGTAATGATATCCTCTTGGAGTACGGATATGCACAAACTATCTGTAAACTCAATATGATAATTTTCTCAAGACGCCAGACAAATGCGGTCAAGGAAATAGATACAGAAAGAAAAATAAAAGAGGATATGATGAGTCAGGGGAATGTCTGGGAACCTTGTCCCGTCTAACACGTACGATCCAAGCTGGTCTACGTGGGAACCCCACTGTTGCTGTTACCACCAACAACCCCAGGACTGGGCTGTTACCAACCCCACTGATGCTATCACCGCCAACCTTAAGGCCTGGGCTGTTACCTACCTCGCTGTTGCTGTTACCACTAACCCCCAGAGCTAGGCTGTTACCAACCCCAATAATGCCGTCACTACCAACCCCGAGACTTGGCTGTTTCCAACCCCACTGCTGCTGTCGCCACCAAACCCAAGGCCTGGCCTGTAACCAACGCCAGTGATGCTGTCACTACCAACCCCAGGCCTGGGCTGTTTCCAACTCCACTGTTGCTGTCACCACCAACCTGACAGTTTCCGTTTTCGTGGCATTAAGACGATTAAGCCAATGAGGATGTATGTCTGGCCCAAAGGGAAATCCCGTCCAAATCTGAGTTTATAGAGGCAGCTGTGACGAAGCGAGACGCAGATCAGGCCAAGGGAGATGGAGTGGAAATGACAAGCAGAGGAATCTATTGTTGAGGTGTTAACCTTTGAGCGTAACAAGTTATCTGCTGAAAAAAAAAAAGCGTTGATAAAGAGTGAAAAAATGTTTACGAAACGAGACAGGGCATTGAGGGACACCGCTGTTTACATTGCCAGAGGTGGATCCATCAACAACTACGGATACAGACCGACTAGAGAGGGAACAGCATATGAGGGGACAGAGGGAGGAAAACCTTATGAGGGAATCTTGGAGATTAGACCCCCAAATGTCACATCCAATCAAAAGAATCTGAGATATCAAGTAGATAAAACAGTATTCCACACTGTGTAACAACGGTGGATCTTGCCTTGCAAAAAGCCATACTAGATGAGATTCATGTTACATAAGGATAGGGAGAGATTCGAAGACTTTGGAAAACAGTACAAGACCAAGTAGTCATCCTTCCCTTGGATAGCTGTACCAAGAGTATGTTTCCAAGAAAAAGAAAGTACTATTTTACGCAGAAAGCGAATAGACGAGCAAGCACAGGCGCAAGTTCAGTAACAAACTCCTTCAAGCATGAGGAGGGATGCCATCTGGTCAAGTGAGAAAGAGATAAAGGCGCTTTTTCCGAGCGCACAAAATGAGATTATGAGGATCATAGGTTTAGCATGAGGCGCGGGAACGTCAGTCATGCAAATTGGAGTTGTGCGGTGAGAAGAGAGAGCTAATAAGAGTCGCTCTGTCACTAGAAGACAGTCGTACTGTTGGAAAGGAAAAGCGAGGAAAAGTTAGTAAGACAGAAATTATATAGGACATCTTTGGCTCAAGACTTTTGGGAATATTCACTGGAAGAAGCGGCAGAAAGGCTGTCACACTTCCTCTAGGTAAAGGAATGCTCCGCCTCATAAATAAGTCATCAGCAATAATCTAAAGAGGAGATGAAAGCTAAATGCCAATCGAGGAGTGTGCTTTTCAGGTCCAATATGTCAAGTCTCTTGCCCAAATGGCGAGTGCATATAACATCTAAATATATATTATATTGTATGTATTTAAGGTGCACGAAGAGTCCGTACTCGTGTGTGTGTGCGTGTGTAAGCGGGTGTGATCTTGGTTGTGGTACGCATTCCATGTGTTGGCCTGGGTGGTGTCAGGATGCAGCACATGATCCCACACCCAGCTGGGACGGCCCGTCCCAGGGGTTCACCCCTTCTACCTCCCCCCCCCCCAACTCGCTAGGGGCAGCAGCATCTACTGCACCACCAGTGACAGTTCCCCCACCACCACCACCACCGCATCAGGAAATGCTATGTTACGGTCTTCTCGTCAGCAGCGGCCTTAAAGAAAAGCCATTGTGGAGTTTAATTTCGTGAGACATTTCTCTCTTGTTTTTAAGCCGGCGATGTGTTGCTCTATGTCTGGTCTTGGGATCAGTGTTTGAAAGACAATTTTTTTTTTCTTCTTACGATCTTGTTCTTACAGAAAATGTTCAACCCAGGAGAACTGAAGTTTCTGATTGTTACAGTGAGATGGAAGACCTCGAGATGGGTGGTGAGTGGTAAGGCTGAAGGACGAGTCTGGTGTGACGTGGAGGACGACTGGGTAGTAAGTAACTTGGAGCGCCACCAGGGGCTTGGGAGTCTCGCCCACATACAGCAGGAAGCTCCTCAAAGCCGAACCCAAACGTGGCATGAGGAAGGCGGGAGGGAGGTGCGTGGTTGTGGTGTCTATGACCAGTCAATACTGGTGTGGAGGCGTCACCCTCGGCCCGTCAGTAACACCCTAACACGTTGAGACAGCTGACCACGGCTGGCTCCCGCCCATGCACGCTCACCACGAACATTATCAATTCACACAGTCTAAAACAAACTAAGAACAATAATTAACAAAAGAAAGATACGCCGAAAAAATAAACATATTTATCTATCATCACATTCCTCCTAAACCTTGGGAATATTGAGCGTTGGTTGATAAATAGTACGACAAAGTCGGCGAGCCGTGAAGTCTGGCGCCAAAGTGCCGGCATCAGTCGGGTGGGCTGCGCCACCAGGCCCGGACGGAGAGGGAGGGAGGGAGGGAGGGAAGGAGGGAGACCCCCACGCGCCTCACACCTGCCCGCAACCCTGATGGAGGAGGAGGAGGAGGAGGGGTTTACATCCCCACACGCATGGGGCAACCTCACTCGGCCATCCCCCTCCTCCCCATCATACATTAAACTCGTCCTCCATGACACGTTAAACTCGTCCCCCATGACACATTAAGCTCGTACCCCATGATTCATGGGGCTCGTCTCCCATGAAACAAGGAATAAGTATACAATACACGTCCCTTTCCAACAACTATCATGAAAATGGAAAAATATGCGTGTATAAATCTACGGTTGTAATGTGACTGAATCCCATTTTTGAGTTACGGGGAGGGAGGTTTACACTAGTGTTGCCCCGTCTCTTAACCTTGTATATATGTACCATGTCTTTACTCCTACGTACACACATACACACCAGCCTAAGGTAGCTACCCATTTATCGACCAGCCCACGAGGGAAGGATGAACACTTAGGTTAGGTGTGGGCCGACTACCACGCCCAGGACTCGAACCCCAGTCCGCGCTGACTCATGATCAGTAACGCTGACCACTTCACCTCAGGGGCCCCGTGTGTGTATGTGTGTGTGTGTGTGTGTGTGTAAGTGTGTTTAGTTGGCCCCCAGCACTGGTAGCGAGGAGGAGCGGTGCACGCACTGGTAGCTAGGCGGGGCGCGGACTGTAGTAGACCTACCACTGCCATTATCATACAAAGGGACCAGCCATTAGATTCGGGCGAGGACGGCCAATAATCCACCCACATCCGATGTAATAAGGCCCATCTGGAGAGGGACCAGCGTAATAACAGCGTCCAGTTATATGAATTATGTGGAGACGGCTGACCACATTTCTGACGAAGGAGGAGGAGGAAGAGAGTGAACGGGGCATAATTCATGGTAAGAAATGTATTACTGGAGGAAAAAATGAGAGAGAGAGAGAGAGAGAGAGAGAGAGAGAGAGAGAGAGAGAGAGAGAATGTGTGTGTGTGTGTACCTGACCGCCTACGAGTACCTACGACAAGACACCGTTTGCAGCAGGGATTGCCGTAGCTTACGCCGCCTATCTTGCTTGATTCACACCAGTGTTGCCCTCTGCTGCCACACAATGTCCATGACCGTCTACCCTGGGGGGTTGATCCGGGACTCTCTTTACCCGGGAGTCGAGTTTTCTTTCGAATGCTTCGGTGTTCATTCGACTTAAAAACTCCTACTCTCGGCGGGCATAAAGCTGAGGTATCTCTCCTCACGTTCCTTTCGGAGTCTGTCAAACACTTGTTTCGTCCATATTCTTCTATTCTCAGGAAACATCGCAGAATTGATTACTCCGCATCTTCCACAATGTGAGGCTTTCAATTCTTATACGTTTTCCTCGTTTTCTTCAATGTAATACCATCCGTAAATTTACCATATATCGTCCTCTTGCATTTTCTTTTTTTTCCTTGAACGTATTACGTTTTTCGAGTCCTCTCAATCTTTGATCACAGTTCATTTGTTCCATTCTCCGGGGTTACGTACGTAGTAAAGTGCTTCTGAATTCGCTCCAGCTTGTTAATCTCAGTCTGCAGCTGTACTCAATTTCACCCACACACACACACACACTTATACATTCATTGAACATTTTTGCATCACGGGAATTCTGCTGTCTCCTTTAATGAAAGTTCTTATCGTCACACCTCGTATACCCCTGGCTCGATTGAGCAAATCTCTACGGTGTGTTTTCAGAATCCTGGCTTCTCCTTTACGATGATGATGATAGATAGATAGACAGATAGATAGATAGATAGATAGATAGATAGATAGATAGATAGATAGATAGATGGATAGATAGATAGATAGAGATAGATAGATAGAGATAGATAGATAGATAGACGTATGTACGTCATCAGGAGCCTCACCGTCCCACACGCCATCACCGGTACTCGACAGGACGCCATCCCCTCAACCCCTCCGTCTGAAAGAGGTGTAAACACCATGGTAAGGAACCCCTTCGCCAGGGAGGAGTGCCAACCCCATTGGAAGGAACCCCCCCCCCTCTCACCCTTCCGCCAAAGAGGAGTGCCAACCTCACTGCAAAGGAACCCCTCATCCCTCCACAAAAAGGGGGGGGGGAAATGCCAACCCCGCTGAAAAAAAAAAAGAGTCAACCTCCCTACCATGAAAACCACAGGACTGCCACCCCACTACTAAGAAGGACACAGGAGTGCCAACCTCCTTAACGTGAAGAACACAGATGTGCCACCCTACGTGCACTGAAGAACATAACACTGTCAAATATACAATAACTCCTGAACAACGAAAAACACGGAAGCACCAATGTCCTGAGCGTGAAGAACACCAGAGTGTGCGCGGGACAACGCAAGACTGTCAAACCTTCACTGTGGAGAACAGAGGTAAGCCACTGCTTAAATACTGAACAAAACAAAGTCTTATCAACCCCTCCCTAGTGTGAAACACTGGCCTTCCAACCCCATTAATGTACACAAGGCGGGACTGCCAGCTCTTGGACTGTTCACGAGACCGTAATGCCAAGCCTTGAACTGTGCAAAAGAGAGTAGCGCTAACCACTGAACTATGAACTAAAACAGTGGTGCTAGCTCTTGAACTTTGCACAAGACAATAGTGCCAACCAACCCTTGTACAGTGCAAAAGCACAGTAGTGCCGACCCCAGAACGGCTACAGAACACAAGAAATGCTAACAAACTTTTTATTGAGCAGAAAATAGAAAAAAAAAAAGTTTGAACCCTTCAGTGCCATCAACACCCGCACAGAACACGAGTGCCGGTGGATATCAAAATAGAGAAATAATAAATCATGTACCGTACACGACATCAAGGGAAAACCCTGGACCGTAGGGGACCAACCTCTACACCATAAACAGAAGAATGGGCACCATATGCACCATGCACAACATGGCAGTGCCATCCATCCTGCACCGAACATTACAAGAGTGATAACTCTCTTTACCATGAATAGAAAGGAGTGCCAACCCCCTGTACCATATATAAGAGAGAAGCCCTTGTACCATACGTCAGAAGGGGAGGGGGTCCTAACCTCCTTACTGTACCGCCCTCAAGAGACGTGTCAACTTTCTGTACCGTCCACAAAAGGAGTGCCAACCCCCTGTACCGTCCACAAGAGGAGTGCCAACCCCCTGTACCGTCCACAAGAGGAGTGTCAACCTCTGTACCGTCCACTAGAGGCGAGTGCCAACCCCCTGTACCGTCTACAAGAGGAGTGCCAACCTCCTGTACCGTCCACGAGGAGTGCCAACCTCCTGTACCGTCCACGAGAGAAGTGCCAACCTCTTGTACCGTCCACAAGAGGAGTGCCAACCTCCCGTACCGTCCATAAGGGAGGAGTGCCAACCTCCGCCAGGCACTGTACACACCGCCAACTAATGCCCCTCGACCTGTTTACTCCTCGCTAAAGACTCGAACAGTTTTTGCCCAGTGGACGTCCCAGCAGCCCCTCCCTCTCTCTCGCTGCTAATGCCCTCAGCCCGGCCATTATCACTCGCTGTCTTGAGTGTGTCGTGAGAGTACCACAACAAGAATGTCTTTAGATGATATGAATGTACCTTAGCATGAGTGCCCCTTGATGTGAGTGCACCATAGCATGAGTGTCTCTAGATGTGAGTGTACCATAGCATGAGTGTCTCTAGATGTGAGTGTACCACAGCATGAGTGTCCCTAGATGTGAGTGTACCATTGCATGAGTTTCTCTAGATGTAAGTTTACCTTTGCAGGAGTGTCTCTTGATAACAGTGTACCATAGCACGAGTGCCTCTTGATGTGAGTGTGCCATAGCACGAGTGTGTCTTTCAGTCCAATAGCATGAGTGTCTGTGAGTGTACCAGAGGATAAACAGCCGTGCCCACCGTACGTCACGTCAGGGAAGTACAGCTCCATGGGGCCACAACCTTCCCCCAAGCCATTCTACAACTCTGATAACTTCAGGTGATGGCGTACTGCAGGTCGGGTGTTGGGGTGTGTCGGGCGGCCCGGGGAGCGAGCAGCAGTCGCGGGGGCCACCACCTCCAGCCCTCGCGTATAAAATAAAAACAGCCATGAAAAACACGAGATGTCGTCGAGGGGACGACCAAAGTGTACCTCTGTTTGCCCGCACCCATCACCCCGGGCAATGTCTGTTGATAAACTACCCACCCCATAAAGTGGTTCACCCCTCCCACTGACCCAGACCTGGCCTGTTCACCACCCGCTCCGTGATCCGGCCTGACCCCTTGGAGACCACTGGCGCCGGATATATTTCAACCGATGACAGGCAGCTGCGGTGGGTTCGGGCTGGAGGTACCCAGCAACGGACCTGGACAGGAGAGAGAGAGAGAGAGGGGTCGGGAGGAGAGACTGTGAGACGACTTGCTGTTAGACGGCCTGGGTTCCTACTGTCTCACAGTCTCTCCTCCCTCATACAGGCGATGATGATGGTCTCTCTTCCCTCATACAGGTAACGATGAGGGCATCTCTCCTCCCACATACAGGCAAATGGTCATCCTTCTCACATACAGCCACCACCCTGAGTCCCACCCTAGGGGATCTGGGGACAAACCGCAAACTTCCGTACAACTTCAACGTTCCCAACCGTTCACTTCACCACACATCTTCATCAGCCCTCCACCCATCCACGTGCTACAGATCATACAATACAGCCGCATAGTTCTGTAAGAGTAGGGAATACAGTCCCCGTTGAGGTAAGATTCAGAATTTAGCTGTCGCAACACCTCCAGAAGCCAGAATGTACACATGAGAACTATACTTAGTAATGTATCTAATGAGAGAGCAAAATACTTATCGAGGATAGCTGCCCATCCCGCGAACGGGTCGTGGCCTGGCCCCCAAGTGACAGGCGACGGGGGAGGACTGACCGCTATCAGGCGGAGGATCAGGTAGAGCGTGAGGCGGAGCGGAGTGTGTTGGGGACGAGGTAGAAGACTGAGGCAGCTAAGCCGGAGTCGAGAGGACCTGCGCGCCGTGGCTCGCAGCATCGCCGGCCGTGGCCGCTAAACACACACACACACACACACTCAGACAGTGCTGTGTCTCGCCTCACTAACAAGGTCATCTCTACGATCAGTTCACGTGAGTAACAACGATTAATCACAGTCCCCCTGTCACCACCAGAGGCTGGGGGGAGCCCTGTACGTGGGGCGCCAGTCGCCGCGGGCGTGACCCCGGGTATGTATACGGGTGAGCGGCGGGGCGGGGCGGGAGTTATGACCTCCGCCACCAAGGATGGGCAGGGGGACGCCGGCTAGAGACGACCCGGAGAGGACAAAGGCCGCTGGTGGACGCTAACCGGACGTCCGTAAATAAAGTCGGTTAAAAAATAAGTCTGGATAAAACAAGACTTCAACCACACATAAAAGTATTTAAATAAAAGAAATTTACCCAGGGATCTTTTACTACTTCTAACAATGCCGTCTTATTACAACACACACATCTTCCGAGACAGACGACCCATACTTACTTACGATAAAATGCAAGACATAATGATGATACGTTAAGGAGAAAGAGAAAATGAGAACACGGGGGAAACAAGAAGAGGAGGGGAAGGTTCGGAGGAGGACTTGGTGGAGACGCGAGAGAGAGAGAGAGAGAGAGAGAGGGAGGGAGGTCAGGGTCAGAGACCAGGAGTTTGAGGGGGACAGAGGAACCCGGTCGAGCTCAACCAACCGTGAGGCCGCGCCCAAGGAGGGACTGACACACACACACACATGGCATGGGGGCCAGGGTCTGAACCATAACCTAGGCTCCCCTCCGACAGCAGCGGGGAGATGCCAGAAAGGGTCAGAACCTTTGTGACAATGGGTTTCTCTGACCCAGTCTCCCTTCCCTCCCACGACAATATTTTGCCATACAATTCTTACCCTTGTCACTCTGACGTGGGAATACTGGATGTTCTTATCAAATAAGTCTTCAACTCGAACATAATTTTGGCCAATGGAATTCAATGATTTTCGTACGAGGCTGTGACGTTCACGGTAGTTTGGTAACCGTAAGAAAATATCTTTATAACCTCTGTTGGTACCCCACGTCCAACCCAACCGGCAGGAATCTTTAGAATTAGAATAAAAAAAATCTTGATGTATCAATCACTGACACACCTCAATGTTATCTCGTTCGCCAGAGAGACGCAGTCCTATAAACCATAACACAAACACAGGAACTCCGGTGTGCAAAACAGTTTATTTAAATTTTAAAGTGAGAATTCTCTCGTGTGTGGAATAACAAACTTGCCTGATATACATAGGAAAGAACTTGTTTCTGATGAGCCATTGGACCAGACAAACCCCATCCAACCCTACTCCTGCAACGCATCTCTTAGAACTTCATCATAAAAATCTTACCCATTTTAGGGTTAAGAAGGGAGCCTCCTCCCAACACCTGATGTCAAGAACAGTAAACAATAGTCTGGTGGAGAGACAATGGTGCAGGTATAAGGAACCATCGCATATTCTTTCATTTTCAATTCCGCAGAAATGTTCATGAGGACAGATAATCTTTCTCCAGCGAAAGGGATGCAGTGTGTGTGTGTGTGATCTAGCAGACTGTCCCATCCTTCATAATGTGTCACCATTCTCTAGCAACTGAGGCAAAAATTCTTGGAGACCTCAAGTGGTCATTCTAAGATATTTCTGATTCCTTCCGATCCTCCTATGAAGGGAAGGGGGTACCGCAGTTGCTAATACAATCGACTGGTCATTGTTCGTGCATTTTCCGCCCTTACAGTTGGTCGCAATAATACGGATTCTACACAGGCAGGAGATATCATGTACCCTGCGTCCGCTGCTGAGAGCCGTCGCTCTTATATGTAAATCTATCTGTATCCTCAAAGGCATTTCTTCTTTAGCCTCTACTCAAAACCCAGGCAGCATACACTGATTGTACGTCGGTGTTTCCTTTGAGATAATAAACTCTCCGAGGAGAACATCCACTGCTGATAAACAATACGTCTAGTGCTTGGCTCTGAGCCTGCCAAGCTCCACGGCTCAGGTCGCTCCAGTGGGACAGTTTCAGTCACTAGCTCTTCTTACTACTACTCCTCCTCCTCCACCTTACAAGAGCTTGGTGCCTCCCACCGACCTCCCGACATTACCCTAGGCGAAGCCTTCACTACTGACACACACACACAAACACACACACAGAGCAGAGACTCGTGCTGACCTCTGTGTGTAGGACACTGGTTCAAGTTTTCTTCTTCTCTTTTTTTCTACCCCCGAGATCACAGCTCATCCTGCGGCATAGAATCAGCCGCCGGGGGGGGGGGGGGCTGAGCTGTGCCCTCACGAGAACAGGTTCTTGTTCAAGTCTATATTTGGACGTATCTCCCCTGTTCTAAAACTTGTTCAGTTTCACTCTGTTCCCCGAGCTGCCCGCCCGCCTGGTAGGTTAACGTGTCGCTCTTATCCTGGGCGGGCGTGTGGGGAGGAAAGAGGGGGGGGGGGCGTGCGGTACTGTGCCGGTGCACGCGTCGTGCCTCCCACCTCCTGGCGTTACACGCCTTCTGGACCCACTCGTGTGGACCGTACATGGCCCCCGCCCCGCCCCGCCCCACCTCCCGCGGTCGTCCAGTAGCTTGAGGCCGACCGGTTATTAACACACCGGAGAGCGGGCCATCGTGAGAAAAGGAGGCCCCCCCCCCCAAGCCAGGCGGGAGGAACCTGGGAGATCTGACATTACACTCTTATCTGTCTGGGCGAGCCAGACTCGGCTGCTACGTACGGCGCGAGGCTTGACCGCAGGTGATGATAAGTGGCCGTGTGAAGACAATCAGCGGAGAGCTCCACGCCCCGTCATTGTTTACAAGCTGGAGCCGAGGCACACCTGCACGGACGGATGGACGGACGGACGGGCACTTCACCGTCTAGTGTGTGCACTCCTAACTCCCCCCCACCTCCCACCCCTCCCTCCTTGTTAACAACATACAGTACGAATCGGCCATCTCTCACCTGCGACTGACGAGACAAAGAACCCTCACACACACACACACACACACACAGTCATCCTGCCTAAAATAGCCGGGGTAAAAATCGATCGACGCATCCTCAAGGCGTTATACCCGTCCAATACTTGCTGGTGACGTCAGATCCTCCTCGTGTCTTTTAAAACCCCGTCCTTCACAGCGTTCACCCCGAGCCCAAGCCAGACGATCATGACCCTCCCCCTCTCTCTCCACTGTCCTCAGACACAACATAAACATCAGAAGTATAAAATCACCCAGAGTATTTTCCTCTCAAAGTCAAACCAGGAATACTCGCGATTTGCAAAGACGCACAGCCATGAGAACTACTACTGCAGACATTAGTTGTATATGTAGGTTCTCGGTGGGGTATGTGAATGAAGTCTCAGTCAGTTCTTTTTTTAACCTCAAGTTTGGAGCATTTGCTGTCGCGGCTCTGTAGGCTGCCTCATGCGCGCCGCAGGGCTGAATGAGGAAGTTAGCATAGCCGCTCACGCCCGCCTCTCAACAGGTCCGCCCTACAGCTTGACAGACTCATCCACTGAGGCTCAAAACCACCACACAAGGCAAGCCCCATCACACCATTGCCACCACACAGAAGGGAAACGACCACATCTGCCACGGAGAGGGAGCCCTACCACACCCTTGCCACACAGAAGGAACCTTATTGCACCATTACCACGCAAAGACAGCCCTGTCACTCCGCCGACACACAGAGGGAGTCCTACCACACCACCACCACCACACTAAGGAGCCCAAGCGTACGATTGGTTCGAGAAGTAAGGGGACGGGAAGTAAAGGCCAGGAAGACAACAGAGGTGTCTGTGACCAGGGTGCGGAAGCAAGTGAAGAAAGGGTGACAGACAAAGGATGAGGGAGCTTTTAGCCTGCTTTACTGTGGAAGTGTTTACACTCTAAGAGAAACGAAAGGCTGGCAGCTCCCCTCGCCTCCCCTACAACCAGTCCCCACGAGACCGCTAGAGGGGGAGTCGCGGTGAAGAGGAAGCCACAGTGATGTGTTTGACACCATAACACGGCAGACTGCACGAGAGGTTTTGGGATGGCCGGCTAACTCTTTTATTCACAGTATCCTCATGCTAAAATATTTACCCTCATACTAACTGCAATGGCGTGAAAATCTCCCTTGCGAAAAACATGGAGAAACAACGATAGAATACATACCATGAGCTCCCGGTGAAGAAGTAAGACTGTGGAACGCGTCAATGCTACTGTATGGCGCCCCTCTGCCTACGAGATGAGTCGTCTATTATTGCTCAATAAATAAACCACGTGAGGCGGGAGTCCGCCACAGCTGACAACAGCGGACAGGCAGCCTACGAAAATATACAGCGTGAAACAGTAGACTCCAAGAAAAGGAAGATACCGCAAAGGAGACAGACAGGCAACGGAATGAGGAGTGTGTCCTCCTCAGGGAGCATGGCAGGTCAGTCAGGGGAGGAGGTGGTGCCCCCGCGTGCTGGCCGCGGGGGACGGGAATACCCCGAACTGTGGCAAGTATTAGCGGAAGACCTTGGGGCGGGGCGTGTGAGCCCCGGGCCCCATGAAGACTTTGGGGCGTGGTGTGTGGCCCCGGGCCCATGAGGACCCTAGGGGCGGGAAGCGTGGCCCCGGTCTCGTGAAGACCCTGGGGTAGGAAGTGTGGCCCGGGGCCAGTCTCCAGTTCTCCTAGCCGGTCTAGCCAACCCACCACACAACGCGGACCACTGGAAAGGACTTCGATATGCCGTACCCCAAGTGAACACGATGACCCGGCCGCTAAGAACAGCCCGCTGACGCCAACCCCTCTTACCACCACACTAAGTACTTTCGTTTTTCACCGGTATAAATACTTTCTTCATCCAGTGACGATTTATGTGCCCAGTTCAACGGATGGACCGGGACTATAAATACAATCTGGCTGACATCTCGGGGCGGCGTGGGTGGGCGCAGACCAGCCAAGCCCTTGCCCCGTCTCCAGCCCTGCCATAGGTGTACTACACCATGATATACTGCCATCACAGGCGTGGTACACGACCGCTATGGGTATGATGCAAATCCCCACAAACATGATACCATATGACAACAGGCATGATGCACAAACACGACATGCATGATACACTGCCACAACAGAGATGATACAGCACCACACCTAGCATGATACATTTGCACCACAGGCATGATGATGTACTGCCACAACAGACATGATACGCCACTACAACAAAAATGATACACTACCACGACAGGCGTCATGCACAACAAATACAAGCAGGATACATTACCATTACACGAGACATGACTTCAATATCATCACTAAGGACAATATACAACCACGACCCCTTCACTAAATCATGTAACTTTACCCCTACACACACCACTCTATGCTACACCACTACTACATAATAATACCACTGGATGACTACACAACCATTACATGGCCATATCACTATAAGACTACAGCTCAAGACTCTTCTGTATCAGGAAAATGTTACAAGTACCATAAACCAAACCAGGTACTAGGGGAGGAGCACTCATAGTTTCCGAGCAAATTAATGCCGAACTATTAAAACCGTGATGGAAATGGAGTCGTCGTTTAGTGCCAGATAACAGAGTAGAGCACTGACACCTACAAGAGCAGTAGGCGCCACCACGATCAACTCGTAGCTACGTAACGTGGTAACACTGGTAGGACGGGTGTGAGAACCTGTCATGCAATATTCATGAGGTTACGACAAGAGGGAGGTGGCAACCCTGTCGGGCGACGGAGGGAGGTGAGCCGCGCTGCCTGTCAACAACGGCCCCGGCAGGCAGGCAGACAGCTCCACGCCCGCCAGGGTCGAGGCCCTCCTCTCTCCATCCCTCTACTGCGATAGGGTATGAGAAATTCTGGTCTACCTGCGCGCAGTTTAAAATCAATCATCTTAGAGAAACACATATCTTTACAAAACTAAAGCTATATAAAACTAATACAAGCAGATCCATCTTTCATCGTAATGCAATGCAAGAATCCCACATACATGAATACACAAAGAGGATCGACAGACGCATTGATAATAAGGCCCAGATCAGGCTGGGCTACAGATAATCATAGTATTTCAATCTTCCTGTTGGCTGTGAACATACTATGTACGCTTTGCTTGCCGAATTACCCACACATCCTGCAACATAAAGTACTTGACTTGCATAATCAGTGAATTCGGGTATAATTCCTCTCATGTATTCAATACAAAAAGTGTATTTCAACTATAATGTAACTTTAAGTAGTACATCATCACTGTGGCTCATTTCATTTGTCCACTATATGACATCTCTTTCGTATCAGCTCACAGGAATCGGTAGAAGTGCTTTATAAAATCGCCATCTATTGCGGGAACACGAAAAAGTACGTTCAAACAAAATACCATTATGATAAACAAATAGGGTCAACCTGAGGGTCCTGTTGTCATCCCTGTATTCCTCAGGTTGCCATGACATCCTTCTACACTTTGTCGCTCATCTCTCCATCACTAGTGCATTCCACGTCTAATACTTCCAAGTCTAATACTTGTGAATGTTATCCCTGTGATAAATGACTAGAGAAAGTTTAGATGTCGTAACCACAAGCGTTTTTGCTCGCTGAATGTGACTAGTCTAACCTTAATCCTTGTAAGCTAACCGAAAGATGTTAAAATTTCCATATCGTGACCTTAATCAATGATTTTAACCTTATTCTAACCTAAAGTATGGTAACTTTATCCAAGAAACTAACTAAAATGACACAGTTCCGGTACTGAAGCATAACTTTAACAGAGTTCGTACACAAAACTTAAACCGCTGGAGACAAGCATAGACGCCACGCCCAAGGCGTGGCTAGGAAGGTCGAATGGCGGAGTCAGTTTTTAGTGACGGTGAATTCCACACTAAACAACACACTGAAAAATGTACGCTAATGACGCAGAAAATAGTAATAAAGTTTAATAAGTTTTCTGCAGACTTTTTCATATGATTCATAACTAAAATACGACTTGGAAAAACCAAAGACTGATGCACCAATTCTTAGACACCATATTTACTCGCGGCTCTGAGATACGAGACAAAGTTCGAACATGTAAACCAAGTCATAAGAATATAAAACGTACTTACAAGCAAGTATAAAGCCATGAGTGAGTGTGAGTGGGTTGTGGGTTATGTGTGTGTTTGTCTATGTGTCCTTGTACGTGATTACCTAATGGTGCATGAGGACGAAGGGGAGTTTTGCAATCGTGGGGTCCCATTTTAACCTATCTATCCTACAGTTAATCTTTCCAGTGCTCTATGTTTGTCACATTCGTCCACAACTCTGTTTAGCTGCTACTGGATGGTCACTGTTCATTAATGATGACTGGAAAGCTAGTCCACTTCAGATAGCGCATAGTTCCCTTAGAAGCGGTGTTCAATGTTCACTGAACAATGATATATACAGCTTCTTCAGTCATTTACGTACTAACAATATCGAGTATTAATATTTTCTGATCTTTGATCTGTAGAATATGCATTGTTTCACTGATCTTTCTCCTATATGTATGAAAATCTATTTCTGTAGCGTATTTCCTTTCACCATGTCTACTGTTGATGCCATGTCTTCATTTATTTTTCTGCTGTCTCCTCACTTAGCCAAATTTGTCGTCCTTTGGTGTGCTTGCTCTGCCTGTTCTAGTGTTCGCTTGGTTTCCTCGTCGAATACATCATTCAGGTACACTCCGCCTCTCTCCTCAGCGATGTGAGCGGGTGTAAATTTAAAATGTTTCAGTTACGTTTCCCCGGACAGCTACATCGCCGAGGTGTGCCAAAACAGTGTTCTAGTCCACAACAATTCGAGGTTTACACGTCCTCAAGTCAGCTACTAAAGAATTTTCGATCAAAAGATTAATGCAATAAATTTTGCTTGAAAGTACACACACACACACACACACATATATATATATATATAAATATATATATATATATATATATATATATATATATATATATATATATATATATATATA
>JAYMFT010374862.1:0-12299 GCA_038088735.1 Panulirus argus
ATGGGGTATTTTTCTTCGTCTGTTTCCTGGCGCTACCTCGCTGACGCGGGAAACAGCGATCAAGTATAATAATAAAATAAAAAAAACTTGCATCCACTTCTGTAAACATTCCCTGTCTTAACTATGTATAGTAGATAGAGGCTTAAGGAGAATCTAGCCAACTGAAGGGATTTTGATGTACGTGTTACCCAGTAAACCAAAACAGAAGAACTTACAAATAGCACTTACAGTATTGTGTAGGATACACCTCAGCAGTGGTGAGAAATTTTTAACTCGCAGTAATGCACCACAACTTGCCAAAACTGAACCAGTTTATGAATGCTTTAGTGATATGTAGCTTATGCACCACATCCTGATTTTTTTTTTTTTTTTTTTTTTTTTTTTTTTTGACACCAGGAAATGTAGCTGTGTATATGTGGGACAGTTTTATGCAACAGCAATTAATGGGACTTTTCAAAAGGGATCTTTTATTGCAGAGCAATAGAATCAACATTCCTCATACCTTTTCTTCTTGTCCCACATCTCTTTATTGCTTTAGAAAATTAATTTTCTTCCTTTTATTTTAATGGTAGCCTGGCATTTTTGATACATTATGGTGTGTTACCAGGTTTTTATAGATTATGCGAGACCAGGAAATCATGAAGATCCTCTTGATTCCAAGATAAGCCAAATAGACCCGGAATATTGCCATTGCAGCTGCTGCTCGTGAGACATCATGAAGCTAAACCAGACTAGCAAAGATTTAGAAGTACAGAATTAGTATGGGATGTTATTGACAGAACATTAGAAAAACAATGACTCAAGTATAGTTTCAGGTATTTTTTATAAAGATTCCAGCAAATATCGAGGGTCAAACAAAACCTAGTAATATCAGCAAACATGTTATACTGTCTTTTGTAAAGAAAACAAAAACTAAGCAATGCAGTAGAAAGAACATAAACCAAAAGACTTTAAAATACTGTAATTGAATTAAATATTATTACTGGGATATCAAATTTATGTACTACTTGAAATATTTCCAGAATGAATTAAGTATGTGTACACACATATTGATGTCATGTCTGTATGTGGTGGAGGTAAACAATCAGAAGCTGGATGAAGATTTAGAAAATTGGAATTTGTTTCATGTTAAGAAAGTGCGTGTGCCTCAAATTTTTGCATGATTATTTTATATAAATCACATGTTCCTAAATATATTTTATATAATTTTGATGAAATATATTTATTTTATATATTATATCATACAGTTTCCCTCTCCTTCACTACCTTCTTCATTATGAATTGGTTAAGTATTCGTAGGATAAGATTGATTGGTCCTCTACAATTATTTCTGTCACTACAGTGAATTATATAAACCACCAGAAATATAAGTAGCTAACCATTTCCTAAAGCTGGTATCGAATCAGAGCTAAAATGGATTTGTTCCCACCTCGTATCACCTCCAAATGATGCATTGCAGCTGTTATGGTGTTCCCTAAATACTACACTAATATTGAAAAACAAAATCAGTAAATATTCAGAGCTAATATCATTGTGGAACTAATCTTGACAATTACTTCAGATTCAGGGTGTATGTACTAATCATGATTATTTTGCTTTGTTTCATTTTAATCTGTAACAAAACCAAATTTGATGTATATCTACTATTATCATTATTACTGTTTGTTTCGTCTTACAGCTTGTGTAAGGTGATGTATTTATTTACTGTTGCATCATCATTTTAGGGCAAAACTACTCAAAATTGGTAACTGGAGACTCAAAACACTTCATACAATTTATTTTTGTGTGGTGTTCATGTGAAAAACTCCAACTACTAGAATCTTGAGTTTCTCTTAAAGTAGCCAGAGCTTTAAAGTTAAGAGAAATACTGGAGGTAAACAAATTAAACATAAGAAAATATACCATGGTCCAGACCTAAGGTACAGTAAGAGGAGCGTAACATAATGTAGTCAATCCTAACTTGTGAGTAATGTAACGTACTTTGATGTAGCAAAATGAAACCTAACCTAACCAAAGCCAAATGTAACGTGACCTGAAGTAATGTAGTATTAACCTAGGAATACCATTATATACCTGTGAAATATTACCTCCTTTTTTAGGACCATAACTCTTTATCCATTAGCCAAACTTTATTATACTAATATCAACAGTTTTACCTACCCCTACGATTTTAGCCTTAGAGGCACAGTAATACACAAGCATCTCATGATGAAACCATATCAGTTGATCATAGTACATTTTAAATCCTTAAATCTTGCATCACATGCAAAATTGTGTTTCTGTGATGCAAATACGTTCAAGAGAACAGTTGTTTCTCTGCACTTTACAGATGATTCTCTTAAGAAAAGTTTGATGACCTTCTTGGCCATTGTTATATTAGAAATCAAAGTGTTGCAGATTATGAGCAATTTACTTTTAAAATTTTGACACAGTGGTTGGAAGTATCAAACTGCAATCCCAGGAGAGGTGGACAAGACTCTCTTTGTCTTAAAATGCCAGTCATGTATGTTTACCGAAATCAAGAAGGTTCCACTCAGAGCCATCACCAACATGAGTCATGTTCAGATCAAAGAGGTCATTCATGTATCACTATACAAAGCAATTAAAACAGCAGCCGACTATTGGGTCCTTTTGAGTGTGTTTGTGATAGTGGAAGATATCAGAAACTTGCAGATTAGCATGGTATAAGTTAGAAGGTATACATATAATTCAGAGAGAACAACCTGCAAATTGTCAGTTTGACTATGAGGTGCAAATAATATAAATCAGGGACTTTTAGGCAAGTATTTATGAATTTTGTTCCTGAATGCATCTATAGTACTGCTTTAAACCAATGTAAATCGCAAATAGTTCCATATGTTAACAACCCTGTTGAAGAAGTACATTGCCTCATTCAAGGTAAAATTTTTGAATATGATCACTTGTTAATCTTTTTCTTTTTTAAGCTAAACAGATTAAAGTCATTGAATCTTCTCTCGTTAGAATATGTTTCTCAGTCAAGGAATCATTTTTGTAGTTCTGTTTCTTATCAAAATAATTGAATATTGGTAATAATTTGGGGGAAAAAATGTTTCCATAATTTTTCTAAATACTTGTGTGAGCCTGAGATCAAATGCTAGAGTATATATTGTTTAGCAGTCCAGAAAAGAGGAAATGGGACTCAATTAGATGAAAAGGGGGAGAAACATAGGAGAAAATATGTTATGTGAGGCATTTGAAAACTGGATGTTGTTTTTGTTTATCTATGCAAAATAAGAACATATTTGTTTCTTACATGTATGCACACTATTATATCACAATGTGTATGTGTTTTGCACATATGTTGTGAGAAACCTAAATATAATTGATCAAACGTTTTCATCGCTTAACCACTGGGGAATTGTAGAGTGTACAGCACCATAACTAACATGATATAATCATATGAAATAAGTATTCTTAAGGATATATTGTATTTGTTTTAGCAGATAAAGTTTTTTTCCCCTTCTACAATGTTACTCTCCTTAATCAGCCTCACTATTTGGTAATAGAGAAATGGAAGCATTTCTCCTCTTCAGTCATACAGATTCTTGCCAGTAACCACATCTTCCTGTTTAGGGCCATACAATTATGCATCCTCTGAACAGGCATTTGTGTTGTGATTCTGGGTTTGGGAACCATGGTTATATGATAATACCATTAGACTCTTTGGTTTTATATTAGCAAAATAACTACGGCCTACTATAGGGAAATATATTTTGGTGATTTTTTTCTTTTTACTTTGTGTTCTGAGGACAATGAAAGAAGCTAAAACAGATAGCAAAGCTCTTGACTGCTTTTTTCATTTAAGTCTTTTGCCTCAGTGAACTGAGAATTATTTATCGGCCATGACCATAAATCCCATAGTGAAAGTAAGTTTGTTCTATGCATTGCAAGCTTGTGAGGTCTTCATACAAAAGATTAAGAGGTGATAATTCTTTTTATTTGTGTGTGGAGGATAGCAGATCCAATACCAAGCGTGAAAAGGTTTGGAAAGTAAAGAAGTTGATTAGAAAGTAGTCTCACACTCTTTTGCCTTGACGTAATAATCAAGGCATTGAAATGAATGACCTTTCCATTGTAGCTTATATTGTCAAAGTTTGTCCTTTATGTCTAGTGTCAGTAAATGTAGTAGGCAGTCCCAAGAATTCATATTGGACAAAGAGAGTCTTTTTATGTATCTGTTTCCTTTTGTAACAAAGACTGTAATGAGTTACTTCATATGAAGGAAGTGATATCAGCTTTATCACACACTCCATGAAGTGCTCTTGGATATACTAAGTGTATACTTCAGTGTGGTTGAAAGGTATCCCCTGTTCGCATCATTCCTAAGCCTCGCATTGCACTAACTAGTTGTGTTTGCAAAATAATGGAAAGATGATTAATGATAGATTGGTTTGGTTGCCAGAAAGAAATAATGGTATCACTCTATTTCATTATGGCTTTGAAAGCTTTGATCCATCACAGAGCTCTTGATACAAAATCAGTTGATGTTCAGAAGGGATTAGCTAATCATGATACAACAGTAGTATTCTTTGATTAAGAGAAAGCTTATGGACTTGGAGATTTGGTATCATTTGGCATTTCCATGAAAAATGGGCCTTTGGAGTATATTATTGAAGTTTATACAATGGTGTGTGAAAGACAGAATTAAAGGTGAGGGTTGGTAGTGAATATTAAAGAGAATTCCTTTAGGAAGATGTGCTGTAGGGCAGCATATTAGATGTTGATTGGTTCATTGCTGCTGTTGTCTATGTTGTTGACACTATTCTTGAGGATGGCAGATTATCTTCTTTCTGTTGATGATCTAGCTGTCTATTTTATGTCATCATCTGAAGTTGCTCTGAGACACTTACAAGTTGCTGTTGCCAAGATTACTGATTAGATAGAGAACTCAGCATTTGATTGCTTTGAACAAAAACTATAGCTTATAGCTATACACTTTTCAGTGTCCACAGAAAACCCTTTCTGCCCCCATATATTTTCAAAGATGTTTCATGGCAAAGGCTTATTGTGAGTACAAGCATATGACACTCTGAAGGTGAAATCATTGTACATCTAGTCACTGAGACTAGTGTTTCTAATGATGCGAGCACCAGCTGCCTAAGTGTGCTTCAGGCTTTCTTTAGGGAAGGATGTTCTTTAGACCTCTTGGCTGCCACTTCACTTTGGGAATTTCACTTCTAGATACTGTAGTGCTTTCACCTGTTCTTCAAGATGGTTGGCTCTTACCTTTTTAAAGAGGAGAAAGTGAATTCTTGCCTTGTATTTGGATTCTTTGATATGAAAAATCTGTTTGCAGAGTTTAAGCAAGCTACCCTTAGAAGACTGATGTATTTGATCAGCATCCAAAGTTCTCTGAACTTTTTAACATCAGAATAGAAAAGTAATGAGAGTGGTTTTGTTCATAAACTCAGCTCAAGAAGTATATATTGCTTTTCTCTGGAAGGTTAATGAGATCAACTTTAATAGGAAATGTTTGAAAACCAAAAGCAGCATTGTGCCATTTGAAAAGTAACTTCTTTTTGCTTGTTACTATCATGCAAACACAGTGAAGATATTTACTGATGTATCAAAATGTGATGAAGTTAGTCTTTGCCGTAGTTATTGAAAAAGAATGTCACATTAAAAAATCTACCAAGAGTTCCATTATTTACTGCAGAACTGTATGCTATTCAGGATGCACTTGAATTGAGTGATCAGTCTCCATAACAAATAAGTTTACAATCCACCTCAATTCCCAGATGCACTTCTATGCTGCACTGCATGCCATAGTTCAGAGTCCAAGATTGAATTATAAGAATCCACTTTTTTCATAAAAGTGTAGAGTTCTGCCAGTGTCCTGGACATTTGGTATCAGTTATATTAAAATTGCAGAAGCAGAGGCGAAGATAACTATATGTAGCTGTCTACTGTGATAGTTATACCACACATTATGAGCAGAATATATGATTATGATTTATGTAAGCGGCAAGCTAGATGGGCCTTGGAAGCCTTAAGAATATCAAACTACAAAGGATAAAGAAAGATTTTTAAGTATGGTGTTCCTCCTTCAAAAGGACTTGCCATTTTGAGACAGTTCTTTGTTGACTGAGGATTAGTCATACTCAGTTGACCCTAGTTCACCAAATGGAGAGGAGACCTGCCTCGGTATGTAACATCTGCAACTGCAAAGTTACCGTAGAACATGTAGTAACGGAATGCCAACAAATCAGAGTGTCTGGGTCTATTAGGAATTATTAATGACTAAGGAAGGAATAAAAGTATTGGAGAAATGGACAGTAATATTAGTGTAATTAGACTGATGAATTTTTTAAAGGAAATTAGATTATATATTTTGATATAGATAGTCCAAAGTGTTTAGATATCTCACAGAGAGGGCCAAAGTATTAATCTCTATAAATCATTTTAAGTTTATAGATACCTTTTTCATTCATAAAAGCATTCTAATTCCCACAAAACTAACCGTTCCAAAAACAGCATCAGATCATGACCATAATGGCTCATCATGCATTATCACAATAATATCTCAACACATAACACTGGCCAGCAGAAAACAGCCTGGTGGAGGGATGTACAGTCAACTTTAGTGTGCCTCTGTATTGATCTTTTGTTGATGCTCACACTGACCCACATACAGAGCCTAATGACACTGACTTAAGAGACAAATCCTTTGTACCATCTTGAAGATTATGACTGAAAATCCAAGTCCGAGAGTTAATGGTTATACCTTAAACTGCTTAAAGTCACTTATTTAATGATCACATCTATTCATAAGAAACTGGGACTGGTTTTATGCTGTCTGAGCAGTCAAAGCATAATGACAAGACATTAATATTTTGTCTCACCTTATTGATAAATGAATGACCTGAACAAAAGAAGATAATAGACTGGGGTTTCATTAAGTGTATCTTTAGCAATATTTGCATAAGGATGGAAGGCACCCAGTGACATAAAAAAGATATTTTTTTAATTTTTTTTTACAATATTATGCACCCAGTGGTCTTCCTTTGTACAAGATTTTGGAAATCCTGACAAAAACCAGGATAATTCTAGTCAGGGTCCTAGGAAAACCATTCAATAAGATAACCTTTAGGTAATCACATTTTAAGTTTGGTCAATGTGCTGTCAGTGTACTGAACCAAGGCATGTGAAGCGGTTAGAGGAAAACAACAGGTTTATTTTATAGAAGTGCAAGAGATAATGTACAAGACTGTAAAGTAATAATATGATGGTAGTATATCACCCCTGATGCTATGCTCCCTTATTACCATAAAGCAGCCAGCAAGCAATGCCACACAAAAAGCTACCTTGATTCTTGCCTTAGTATCACTGTCTGCTTATGACACTTTTCTAGGTTCTTTGTAGTGTTGGACTGCCAGGATAGGCTACAAGCAGACCACGGCCATATGACATAGCCCAGTGTGAGGGAAAAATTTTGATGGTGCCATGGGAAACCATGAACTTTATGCCATGGTTAGTGAAATAGAATATATATTATTTTAAGCATCTATGCTCAAAACTGTGGTAAGCAAAATGCCTCTGTGCCTTGAGATTTTGTGATATACATTGCAGTATTGACAGAAAATCACATATTTGAAAAGAAAAAAATTTTGCATTGCTCATCTTTTCCTCATTTCACTGATGATGTAAGTCTTCTGGAAAGGCAGAGAAAAATTGTAAAGGATGAATCAAAACAAATATAAAAGGATGCACATCAGCTTCTTATGATAGATACAAAATTCATTTGTCTCAGAAGAAATAATGGTATTTTGGGAAAAGCGCCAGCATCCAAATAGCATCTTGTAAATAAATACATAATGCTGTTATTCTGGAAGATTATATGGACTCCTGTGGTGTAGCAGTTAGCGTTCCTGACCATGACGCATTCACAGGCTGCCCAGGGTTGAGTGCATAGGTTCAAATCCTGGTTGTGGCAATCAATCCACAGTCAACCCAGCCGTTCATCCCCCCTTGGGGTTGATCCATAAGATGGGTGCCTAGCTCAGGCTAGGGTATATATATATGTAGCATTAATGGGTTGGCTTTGATTAGGGCCTCTGCTGCCCGTGCCATCTCAGCTAACATTAAAAAGAAAATATGATTATTGTGCATCATGCATTAAATCTGTATGATCTACTCTGACATGAGTAAGGTGTTTCAATCCATTTCCATTTTTGAGGATTATGCTCAGACCATTAAAGGTTTTTGTTTCACATTACAGTTTTCAATTAGGAATTTTTTTCCTGAATGGCATCTTGAAAAGAAATTTGTACGTTTTCAATGGGGAAAGGTGTCAATAATTGGTTTGAGAGAGCTCTGTGATAATTGCCAATATAATTGTTATTTTTATTATTTTTTAAATCATTTAGTGTGAGATATTGGGTTGACCACAACTCATCAGCTGATTGGTCCTTACATTCATGTGTACTGAAGTGGTTCATAGATGGCTGCATCCAGATACATGGGTAGATATCTATTTACTCTTGTGTAGCTTGGTGCTATTGGCATCATTCTACACATTTCACATGCTGCCTGAAGTTAAAGTCCAGGTGCATTTTATGCCATTTTGGCCGGCAGCAGATGGCAACCAAGACACAGTATAGTCCATGAAACACATTGGAGGCCTCAGTATCTCACCGGTGCTTATGATATATTGTTTCACAACTTCTGTTAGCTTCCCTTATTCACTTTGTCAAATGCGCTTGAAAAGAATTTGGAAAAAAAAAAATGGGATCCATCGTCTTCCTTTATGTTAAAATGAATTATGGTGAGCTAGTAGATTGGTTGTTTGTTTGTGAGGGAGAAGTAAAAGTGGACAAGAGAGAAAGAGTAGTTGAGGGAGGGATAGATAAGTGAGGGAAAGAGTGGAGAGGGCAAGGAAAGAAAGGAGAGAAGAGGGAGAGAGCAAGAGGAGGTAGAAGGATCTTAGAGTGTTTAAAGAAAGATTGGACAAAGGAAGCAAAGGGAAGGGAGGTAGGTAAAGATACATTGGAAGGAAGGAAGGTTTAAGAATAAAGAATGAAGAGAGAATGAGTGAAGAAGAGAGGGGAGTGGGAAGGGAGATGGGGTGGGGTAGATGAGAGTGGAAGGATGTGGGGGTAGGGTAGATGAGAGTGGGAGGATGTGGAGAGGAAGGGTCTGGGAGAAGGAGGAGAGACGCAAGGGAGGGGAGGAGAAGCCTTATAGCATAAGATTAACTGGGGTGGGGACTGGTGCCTTTGCCAGCAGCACTTGAGCTTCGGCCTTGGTGTTTGGCCTCCCTGGCATTTGCCCGGGGTGAGGGAGGACATGGCTCAACTCATATACACCATAGCCAGACACGTGCCACCCACTCATATACACCATAGGCAGACACCTGCCACCCTTTCATATACACCACAGCCAGACACCTGCCAGTCAACACCATAACTCCCAACATGTAGTGCATTACCTTATTTTACATGAGGTAAGAGTAAGGGACTAGAGACAGGGTTTGTGGGACGAGGCAAAACTGAGGTACAGAATGCAGGGCACATAGGAACAGGAAGTAGGGGTGATGGATAAGATGCAGGGATGAGGGAGTGGAGGCAGGGCTGGGGGACAGAAGCAGGGCTGTAAGTACATGGGACGAACAGATAACCGGAGACCTGATGGTTCATATCGAAGTTGTCAGAAAAAAAAAAATATGAATGTAGTACTGGTAGAAATAGGATTGCAGAGCTGAAGTTACCTCTCCCTCCGGCTTAACTGCCGGTGGGAAGAAGACGAAACTAACACCACATGCAGAATAGTGAAGACGCTGCCTTGGTGATTCTATTAGAAAGTGTAAACTGAAAAAAAGATCCCCATCAGTTGTAAGACATCTTTTCTATGGCTGGATGGAGGAAAAAAAGAAAAAAAAAAGATCAGTGGTAATCTGGGGCCCCCCCTTTTTTTTGTGATAACTGATGTCATTGAAGTATTTTTCCAGCCATGTTTCGAAGGTTTTGATAGGTAGTCATCGTTTACTTCTTCGGGAACTGGTGTACGTATGCCAGTGCTCCGCCGCTGTTTATAATAACCACAAACTCTCCCACTTGGCTTGTTATTGACGGTCATCGAGACTCTTAAGGTGGAGAAATTTTCGTATTATATCGAAATTATTATTTTGAACAATTCTTGTAGAATTTCCTCATAGTCTTTGCTTTTTTTTGGGGGGGGTAGGATTATTTAATATGAGTTAAGTATTATTTCTGAATGGATGGATTAGTTACCTTGTTCTTTTTTTTATTTGCCTATGTTTAACTTTGATCAGGTTTGGTGACCAGATCTGAACAGCGTATATGGTCAAGCCAGGGCCATTGTTGAGTGTCGTCTCCTTTGTTTTGTTGTTATATCTGAAACCTAACGTTCCCTTGGCATTACTTACTGTATCTAGTCATTACTTATCACTGAGGTTCTTTTCTTTAACTTATTGTAGAGGTTTAGCAAGCATTTTGTACTCGTGATGCATATTTTTGGCACCAGAGTGAATAACTTTGCCTTTTCCTTTACCACTGTACCTAATAAATCCCCCTCGAATCTTCAGGTAATGTTTGAGTTAGCTGTTTACCCAATTTTGAGACGTCGGAAAATTATCAGATTCTGGTAGTCAGGCCTTCTGTTTCTAGGTCAGTGGTGTTTGCGATGAAAAGTAAGGGTCCTTGGACTGAGCCGTGTGGCACTCTGTTAAACACACGAAGCCTGTCAGATGCTTCCCCATATACTACCTCTCTCTGCTTCCGCTGTGAAGGCCAGTCCGCTCTCCACACACGCGGGTTCCATCCCTTGTTGCTTGAGCTTTGATTGTATTTAGCGGCCTGTTATGTGGATGTGGCACTTAGGCGATGGATTTAGGAAAGTCTGGGCATATAACATCGGAGTGTATTTTGGAGTGGCAGTTGTCAAATTAATGTTTGACACCCATTTGTCCTATACATTTTGGAGCCCCAGTTGTCATATACGTGACACGATGGCTTAGTCTGGGAACCATGTTGATGGACAGTTATTAATCTACTGCTACGGATTTTCCGATTTTTATTGTCTGTAGAACTTTACCGAGAACCGAAGTGAGGACAAGGGGTGCGTAATTCGAAGCAAATCTCCTATCTCCACGCAATGATTTGTTGAATATTCAATTAAGCTAATTGCTGGCTACCTTCTTACAGAATTCTTGGGGGGATATCGTCTGGACCAGTTGATTCGTTCGGATTCAGTTGATCAGGATATTTAATTTCTTCTTGGTGTTGTTTTCAGTGCAGTATATAATTTTAGGTGCCCAGACATACGTTTTGTGTTTGTGGTGTATGAGACGGACAGCAGGCAGTTGTTGAGGGACAGGAGGCAGGGGTGAGGCATAGGAGGCAGAGATGAGGAATAGGAGGCGGGGATGAGGGACAGGAGGCAGGGATGAGGGACTGGAGGCAGGGATGAGGGATAGGAGGCAGGGATGAGGGACTGGAGGTAGGGAGGAAGGATAGGAGGCAGGGATGAGAGACAGGAGGCAGGGTTGAGGGATAGGAGGCTGAGTTGTGGGACAGGAGGCTGAGGTAGGGAAACAGTGGGCATGGCTGCTGAGTTGAAGGCAGGGGTGAGGGACATGAGGCAGGGCTGTAGGACAGGAGGTAGGGCAGGACTGTGAGACCGGGGTTGGGGGAGGGTTGGCTAGCATGGAGGGATGGAGGGTTGCCAGGTAATCAATACATGGACGCCGGCACACGGTGGTTCCCTCCACCACCACCACCACCACCATCTCCACAGACGGCGACGCCGACGGTGCCTCAGTCCTGCCTGGCCTCAAATGCTTCCTCCCCACCCATATGTACGTCGCTCCCCAGTATGCACTTCCATCCCTCCTCCCCAGGCAAGAGCTGGTAGTGTCCTTAGGTATAATGTTCTGGCCTTCGATGGCTACTGTCTTTCGTGCCCATGTGGTTCTTCCTTTTGGTGTGATGTTATTGACACCATAGGACTAACTTGCTCGCTTTCGACAGCTATCCCATCAAGGTGTCTTAGTTGTAAGGGACCTTAGTCCTGTGAGAGTTGTAAGGGACCCTGGTCCTGTGAGAGTTGTAAGGGACCCTGGTCCTGTGAGAGTATATTTCTAGGTGATTGTTTATATGAAGTGCCAAGGAAGACCACCGCCGTCTTTCTGTGTTTACTAAGGCAGCATTCTCTGTTTACACATATTTCACTCGCACAGCGTAACATACACGCACATGAATATTTACACACACACACACACACACACACGGGTATGCACGAGAGGGCATGAGTGCACACAT
>JAYMFT010374873.1:0-21181 GCA_038088735.1 Panulirus argus
CACACACACACACACACACACACACACACACACACACACACACACACACACAACACACACACACACACACACACACATTCTGACTGCTGAGGAATGAGTGGAAAGAGTGGTCACTATCTGGGAGGGTAAAAATGTGTATGTTTGAAGGTACAGTAGTTCTCTATGGTGTTGTATGGATGTGAAGATTGTGAAATACATGAAAATGTATAGAAAAGGGTGAAAGATGGAGAATTTACAAGGAGAGTGCATGATAGTATGATTAAAGGTCTGATGTGAGAGGAAGACCACCAGTGACAAGGAGAAATAGGGTGGAAAAATACTGGAGGGAGAGAAACGGGGGAAGAATGCATGGAATGGAGTATGCAAAGGAGACAAGCAAGGACAGGGAGAAAAGAAGACTCTTTTGCCATAGCCACACCTTGATGGAAGTTACACAAATCCTTCTGTTTCTCTGAGTATTTCTCACATCCATTCCTCATACCATATTGTTCCTCCCTAATCTGATGCTCTGTACATGCCTTAACCCTCTCAGAGAAATCATCATTCTCCCATAAAACTTAACAACTACACTCAGCTAGCACACCTCTGGAGTTTGAGCACTTACCTTTGACCCACTTGCCTTTATATAAAGGCACTATATGGCCTCCATTCTAATGGAAATTAAAGATAAACCTCATGAAAAAATAACAGCAAGACTAGTTTGCAGGCCTTCCCACACAAACAACAGAGGTAAATTAAAGATTGTATGACCAGTCAGTAGACTGTTGTAATGAACTAGATTCTATGATAGTAAAAGATTTTAACATGCTGGTATATAAGTGAGGAGAATCCCTTTCTGATAGCTCTGGTTGAGGACTTTATCTAAAGATGCTTGATATTCCCTAGTCCAATTAGCCGAGAAACCTACCAACGACAAGAGTATATTAGATTTAATTTCAACAACAAATGAGGATCTCATTAATAATGTTGAAGTTGGAGGAAAGTTTGGTACAAGTGATCACTAATAAATTGCTCTTGAGGATACTTTCAACACTGCAAGTAATGTTGGTCTACAAGACAGTCGCAGAAAAGTAACCAATTTTAAATGTGCAAATTTTGATAAACTATGCATTGCTCTTGACAAGCAAATTGGAATGATATGATCAATAAAAACAACATGAACAAAGCTTACAAAAGCTTCAAAGCTTCAATAAAACTTTCAAGGCAGTAGAGAGAACATACATGTCAATGAGTAATAGACTTATTTCTAAAATGAAGCGAAGGCGGTGGAAAGGTGAAATAAAAAAAGTGCATGTTGTCTAAGGAAGAAGCTCATAAGAAATTCAAAGAGACCAATAACCATCATGATAGAGTAAGTTATGTAAATCTGCAAACAGAAAGTAAGAGATCCATACAACAAAACATCAACATAAAGCGTATATTGCTGAAAATAGCAAAAGAAACCTTAGGAGTTTTACATTTATGTTAGAAGCAAGAGTCATTAAGTAGTCAATGGTCCATTAATTGTAGAAAACAGTGAACTGGTTCAAGACAGTGAAGTCATGGCAAAAATTTTATATTACTTTTTTGCATTTGTATTTATGATTGAAGACACAACCCACATCTCTTGTCATTTCACTGATAAAAGAGAACATTCTTCAACAAACTAACAAAAGCTGAAGACAAACTATTGGCAATAATTGGAGTAAAAATAAATAAAACAGCAAGATCTACTAAGTTTTATCTGAAAAAAAATGAAAGAGGCAAAAACTGAGATAGTTAAACCCTTGACTTCCCTTTTCATTAAGTCATTTACTAGGGGGAAAAGTTCCAGTTGAATGAAAGTTTGCTAATGTAACATCAACATTTGAAAGGTAATATGTCACTGCACAGAAATTACTGTCCAATTAGCTTAACATATACCAGTGGAAGAAAACTTTTACAAAATATTGTTCAAGATAGAATTATAAACCATATTAAGGACCACCATGATTCTCAGCATGATTTTTAATGAAATTGCTCATGTCTGACAAATATGCTTGATTTCTTTTATGATAAAATGAACATGTGTGATGAAAGTCAGGCAGATGATGTAATCTATCTAGATCATTCAAAAGTATTTGATAAGGTTCCACATCAATGGTTACTTGCAAAAATTAATTCACACAGCACTGATGGGGTTATACTTCTGTGGATAGAAAATTGGTTGACTGGCTGTAAGCAAAAAGTTGTGATTAATGGGCAAGCCTCAGAATGGTTAGATGTAACAAGTAGAGTGCCACAGGGATCAGTCTTCAGACTGCTTTTTATCATATATATTAATGATACTGATAATGGGCTGCATTACAAGATACAAAAAATCTGAAGGGGATACAGAAGCTGGGAAATAAATCTACAGATGAATTTGAAAATCTGCCATTTCAAACTGACAAAAACAAGCTGATGAATTTCATAATCAATAAGTGCAAAGCTTTACATATTGGTAGCAAAAACAAAAAGGCAAGCTTAAGTATGAATTCTGCTGAACTGCAAAAGGTAAATGAGGAAAAAGACTTGGGTGCAATAATTTCAGTGACCTAAAGCCATGTTAGCTGTGCATGGAAGAAGTGAAAAAATTGAACAAAATTCTTGGATTCATC
The DNA here is from genome assembly GCA_038088735.1 of Panulirus argus. Classification (NCBI taxonomy): domain Eukaryota; kingdom Metazoa; phylum Arthropoda; class Malacostraca; order Decapoda; family Palinuridae; genus Panulirus; species Panulirus argus. Next base: position 2,619 of record JAYMFT010374873.1, read on the forward strand.
TTCAAGACATTCAAATTTAAGTCTATGGAAATCATCCTTAATCTTTATAATTCAATGGTTCATCCCTATCTTGAGTGCTGTGTTCAGTTTTGGTTACCCTACCTAAAAATGAAAGACAGAATGGAGAAAGTGCAGTGTTGAGTTACCAAGATGATTCCTTGAGTGGGAGACAAATCCTATGAAAGCAGGTTAAACGACTTGAATCTGTGTAGCTTAGAAAGGAGAAGGTTAAGTGGTGATCTAATACAAGTATTCAAATTATCAAAGGCCTTGATAACCTTGATCAATCAAGTTCCTTAAGACTTGATTTGTCTACATTACCAAAGGCTTTGATAATCTTGATCAGCTTTGATAATCTTGATCAATCAAATTCATTAAGACTTGATTAGTCTGATTTTACTTATAGTACTGGATACATACTCATGGGCAAACATTTTACTTTTTTTTCAATAGGACTGTTAACATTTGAAATGATTTGCCAATTAGAGTGGCTGAAAGCAGTATTATAGATAAATTTATGGACAGACTTGATAAACATTTTGCTTCAAGTCCACAACTTACATTATTAGTGCCTTCTTAGCCACATTGACAATTTGCAGGTTATTCTCTTTGAATTATCTATAAACCTTCTAACTTTTACCACACTAATCTGTGTTTCTGATATCTTCTGCAATCACATACAGCCTCGAAAGGAACCAGTGGTCTGTTGCTGTTTGAATTCCTTCGCATTCCTTAGCATGTAACATTCCACCAATCCTCATGCACTTCAACATGATCCATACATACAATGAAAATCCTAATCAACAAAACCATTACACCCCATTTCTTAAGAAATTCAAATGCAATATCATCCAATCCAGCCGCCTTGCCACATTCTATCTTACACAAGGTTTTCACCACCCTTTCACCAAAGCACTTTCCATGACTCTCTCACTTCACATACCTTCCTGACCCAAACACCCTATATCTGTTACCCTACCATTTACAACATTCAACAATCCTTCAAAATCCTCATTCCTTCTCCTCCTCACCTCATCATACCTGCTACCACTTCCTGAAGTTTACTAATACTCACTCACCCCAGCTCTCAATTGTGATCTATTTCAACCCTTTCCTCTCTTGACCTGCAGCCGCTCTCTCTTGAATATCTCTCAATCATTTGCACTACTTCCCTGTACCATATACCTCTCTGTTCTCTTTAACTTGCAACTTTACTTTGTCCTCCCAGCACTCACTATCCTTTCTCACCTGCTCACCTCCTAAATGCAACAAACTTCTCTTGCACATGCCACCACTGCTTCCCTTAATACCTCCCATTCCTCACCCACACCCTTAGCTTCATTTACTCTAACCTACTACCATTCTACACTCAATCTCTCCTAATATTTCTTCACAAAAATCACTTTTCCATTCTCATTCATTTTCACTGCCCTCTTCTGACCCATATTGCTTCCTCTTTTCTGAAAACCTCAACAAATCTTCATCCTCGCCTCCACCACATAATGATCAAACATCCCACCAGCTGGCCCTTACAGCACAATGTGGTTTCAGGAGAAGCAGAGAATGTGTGGATAAGGTATTTGCTTTGAAAAATATGAGAAATATTCAGAGAAACACAGAGGGATTTGTATTTGGCATTTATGGATCTGGAGAAACCATATGATAGTGTTGACAGATGTATTGTGGAAGGCATTATGAATATGTGGTGTGGGAGTACAGCTCCTTAAATCAGTGAAGAACTTTTATCAAGACAGCAAGCTATGTGAAAGTAGGTAGAGACAAACATGATGGTTCCAGATGAAAGTGAGCCTGCAGCAAGGGTGTGTGATTCCACCATGGCTGTACAATTTGTTTGTGGTTGGGGTGGTGAGAGAGGTAAATGCAAGTATCTTGAAGAGTGGGGTAGATATCAGTCTATGGAAGATAAGGGGTCCTGGGAAGTGAGAGAGGTGATGTTTGCTGATGACAAGGGAATGGTGACAGATTTGAGTGAGAAACTGAAAAAGTTGGATTCTGAGTTTGGAAGACTGTGTAATAGAAGAGAGTAAATGTGAATATAAGCAAGGGTATAAGATTTAGTAGTCCAAAGAAACAATTTAGCTGGCAGTGAGTATTAAAGGAGAAAACTTGAAGGAAATGAAGTGTTTTAAGTATTTGACAGTGTACATGGCAGCAAATGAAACCATGGAAGCTGAGGGAAAGTGTAGCAAATATATGGTGTGGGAGGAAAGCTACTAGAAGCAGTGCTGAGTTTTTATCAAGAGAATATGGTGTGTGTATGAGAAGGAAAAGAGGAGGGTGAGTTGTTGCAGGTGAATGTTAAGCTCCTTGTTGGTGAAAAACAGGTCATATCTACGAAGGGCAGTGGGTGTATACCAGAGTTTTACATTAATGTATGCCGAGGAAAACTTCAAAATAAAAAAGAAAGTGTATGCAGCATCTACGTATTAATAAAATGTATTCCATTTATTCATTTATATAATTATTGTACTTGATTGCCGTTTCCAGCGTCAGCAAGGTAACGCCAAGAAACAGACAAAGACAAAATTTATTTTATATAAGTAAAAGGAAAGATCTTTGGGTAGTTCCAGTTTTCTATGGCATTCATGGAAGATTTTTAAATGTTAAGAACTTATATAACGAAGTAGTACTTCTGAGAGAGCATATGGTGGTATACGGGAGTGGATTAAACTCCTATAAATATGGTAGCACAACAAGGCTGTGTAATATCATCGTAGGTGTTTAGCTATGTTGACACTCTTGTTTTACCATGCGATGCACTCTTACATAAAAGAATTATGCACACATTATATACCTATCTATCTTTATCTCTGATGCCTGTTCCCTATGGAGACTCCCATCAAGGAGGTGGCTGAAGCAAGGGTCTCCACTTATCCCTGTCCTTATATCACTCCCTCTCATACACCATTTTACACATTCTTCCACCACTTCCCTTCCTCCAGCTCTCTTACATTCTACTTCCCCCCATCACAGGTGGTCTTCATCTCACATCAACTCCTTTAATCATACTAACAAACACCATCCATGTAAACTACCCATGTTGCATTTTTTCCACATGCCAAAACCATCTCAAAGTATTATGTTTCACCCATTCTATCACTCCACAATTCATTCCCTTTGCACTCCCTGCCACTCCAAATCTCTCATACAGCAACTCATTTCTTTCTTCATTCCATCTAGTCATACCAGATGCTCTACTCAAACAGCTCATTTCTACAGCTGGATTCTTGACCTCAAAGACTCATTCCATTTACATGTTTCAGCTGCATTGGTCAGGGCTGGGAGGATTATGTCCCTTAATCCTTTCTCACTTCCATACTTACACCTCAACCCTTCATCATTCTATTAAGGTACCTCATGACTTTTCTACCCGTACTGCTCTCTCACTTATCTCTCATTCCACTTCACCAAATATATCCAAGATAGCTCCCTATTACTTAAATTCTGTCAGCTCTTCCAGTTTTTCTTCCCCTATATCTATACCACAGACATTATCCATTATCTGTTATGTATAACACAGACGTTATATACAACTTCTTAAACATCAGGTGTTACTGAAGTGATCATGATATCCTTGGTTTTGTTTCTGGTTTAACATTGGCCTCACCCACAATTTATCTACTTCTGACCAATCATGTGCTAAATATCTTTCCCTGAGCTCAAACCATGAATACAGCCTTAAACACATTCTATTTATGTTATACGGAGATCCTTGACTTACTTCTGAAAACATCCGAAATTTTCTTTTTTACTAACAATATTTCTTCCATACATTTTCCTTTCCACAAACCACATTTCCTCCACCATCCATGGTAAATCCTTCAAAATCTTTCCAATTCATCCAATAAATTATGAATTCTCCAAATATGATTTCAAAATCTGACTATCTTTCATCATAACACCCTGTTAGTTCTCTACTTTTCCTTCATATGCTCTAAAGTACTTCAAGTTTTGCTCCTGAGAGATGGATGCTTTCATGCCACTGCCATTAGCTTAAGCATAAATTAATAAGCAAGCCAACACATCACAGAATTACTGTGCGACCACTGGCAACTCAAGGACGAACCAACAGGATCTCTTTCTTTCACTACAGGGTTGAGCTTTGGAACACTTTTACCTTACGTCGTTCATAAGAACTATAAGCTGCACCTTTCTGAACAGCAAACTTTTCATCTACTGGATCTATTTAGATTAGTATCAGATCTATTAGATTGGTAATTTCCTTTTTTTATATATTCTTCTGACCATCCTATTTTTCATTCAAGGCATACCCTTAACAGGCTTTGGTTTGTCAATGCAGTCTTTAGTGTAAGGCTGAATTTTCCTTTTTTTTTTTAATATGCATGTTACAGTAATCCTAAGATCAGTTACAGAAATCCTAAGATCAGACTTACATACTTTCAAAACCTCTTAAAAAAAATTCAATCAAACTGCTATATTATGCATTTTGTTTGAATATGTTAAAACCTTCATATAAAGATGGAACTGGTAGGGTATAATGTTCATTTTTCCTTTTCTTCAGGTATACCAATAAATCTTAATATCTATTAACGCTAAAGTCATTAGGTAAAATCAAGAAGCACAGGTTGGACCTAAACAGATGCCAACTCAAGATTTTAGTTGTGTTCACCTGACATCAAAAACCAAAAATAATCATAATAACAAATTACAGTTTCACATTGCATGGGAAAGATGCCAAAACATGGAAACCAATCAAGTGGTGTATCTAAGAAAAATGAATTATGTTACTTGAAGAAAATTGCACTGCTTAATCTCTGATACTGCACTACTCTAATCTATATACCTACACTTACATAAGAAAGTTAATAAGACTTACAATAAATGAGATTGCGATATGCCCGATAAAGGTGACAATATATCATGTAAGCCTCATAAGCTGGGCCCATAGATGGTGGAGAATGCATAAGAGTAAACAAGATTTGAATAGTAGAAATTAATTAGAGAAAAACAAAGCTCAAAAATTTTTCTAAATAGCACACTAAATCTAGTGAAAGTGTTGCATTCTCAAAATTCTGAAATCGATCATAGTAAGCAGTTCATATTTGTTAATACAATGAACAAAATATACAATAATTTGTTCTCTTAAGAAAACACAAAAGCACTAAGGCATTAATATGTTAAAACATAACCCTGTACTCTTTAAAACATATGCCACTGTAAACAAGGTTTACTTCTGAGAACCTGAAAAGCCAATGCTGTTGTCTACTAACAGCTACAGAACTTTCTGAATCAAGATTATGCTAACTGAATGTATCAGTTTGCACATTTCTTCTGCATCAGTATATTCAGGCATTTTCTTCAATTCTTCTTATTTCTCTGAATCTATTTTAAACTGTTTGCTCCCTGGGTGGGTTTCTTAGATCTAGGTTTGCAAGCTGTAAAGCATGACACATTCTTCTCCTCCATGCTACCATACTGTGCTGCAGCTCCTCGAGTGAGAATGTAATTATTACAGTCAGGGCATTCCCTTTCTTGATATGCATCCTGGTCACACAATGTACATTGTAGTCGCTGCTCCCCTTGAGCTTCTAGAACGCAAGCTTCACAATCTAATGACTGGCTTCCAGAGTAAGTAACGGAATCCTGAGGCTGATAATTGTAGTCAAGTTCATCTACTGACTGTGTCAAGAAGGAAGTGTGATTATTAGAGTCCTCTGAAGTATAAATATCCAATGAGCTATATGAAAGTCTAGAAGGTAGGGTACCATAGCGAGTGGCAATGTGCTTACCTGACTGGCCTGACGTTACTCTGCTGGGTAGTGGTGGCGGTGCAGTGCCAGGTGGCTGTAAATTAATCAGAAGAAATTATGTAACATACTGTGTTTTGATATTACTTACAAGTATATCTTATGATTATTCAAGCCTTATGTCTTTTTCATTCAAATCATCAAGTCTCTACTGTCACTTCCACTAAGTGTTGAATATTCCAATGCTAAAGTTAACTGTCTCATATATCATCATTCATACAAATATATATTTCAATTATGTTATTTTCCCCATTGCTCTAGCTGGTGTTTACATAACACAATGGTATTGTTACTTTTTTTTAAAGGTTCCAGTCATGGACAAAAGTCCATACCAAGGCCAGGCCTTAATTAAAATATAGAGAGGATTTTGATAGGGAAAAAGAGACAAGGGAAAGTATTCATTAGTTTTGAAGGTAGTAAAAAATCTATCTTTTAAAATGTACCAGGTCAGAGTTACTGGAAAAGACATGAAAAGGTATAGAATTCCAAAGCTTTGAGGTGTAGTGAAAGAAACAGTTGTCAAAATGGCCCACTCCTGAGATGCCAATGGCCACACAGTAATCATGTGATGGAGCATGCTTTCATACTTTTATACACATTCATTTTCAAAAATTAAGAGCATTTTGTACCAAACTGAAAAACTCAGCTATGTAATTACCTATTTGTACTGAAAAGGGGGAGTTTAACAGTCATGGGGCCCCATCTGGAACATCATCTATTATGCTACAACTTTCTAGTTTCTGTACGCTGTCTGCATTTACCATGTCTTCATTCAATACTTTACAGAAACTTTCCTTACCTCGATAAAAAGGTTTTTAATTATACTTGATCACCGTTTCCTGGATTAGCAAGGTAGTGCCAAGAACAGATGAAGAAAGGCCGCATTTGCTCACATCCATTCTCTAGCTGTCATGTGTAATGCACCAAAACCCCAACTCCCTACCCAAAACCATACCCCATAGACCTTTCCATGGTTTACCTGGTCGCTTCACGCATCCTGTTTCAATCCAATGACAGCATGTCGACCCCTCTATACCACATCATTCCAGTTCACTCTATTCCATACATGCATTTCACCATCCTGCATATTCAGGCCTGAATCACTCAAAATCATTTTTAACTCTATCCCTCCATCTCCAATTTGGTCCCTCCTTCTCTTGTTCCCTCCACTTCTGACACATGCATCCTCTTTGTCAGTCTTTCCACACTCATTCTTTCCATATGTCCAAACCATTTCAGCTCATCCTCTTCAGTTCTCTAAACCATGCTCTTTTTATTACCAAACCTCTCTCTTATTACTTTAATACTTACCAAATCAAACAACTTTACGCAACATTTAATTTTCAACACCTCCACCCTCCTGTGTACATCCTCATCTATACCCCATGTCTCAAATCCATAAAACGTTGCTGGGACTCTTACACCTTCAAACATATCCATTTTGCCTCTCCACCCAATCCATAAACAAATTAAACAGCCATGGTGGCATTACATATCCCTGCCCTAAATCAACCTTCACTTGGAACCACTCACTGTCCTCTCTTTCTACTTGTGCACATCTTAAACCACTGACAAAAACTTCTAATTACTGCTCGCAGCTTTCTTCCCAAACCATACATCTTTAGCATGTTCCACAAGGCATCTGTATGAACCCTATCATGTGCTCTCTACAGATCCATAAATGCCAAATATAAATCTTTCTGTTTCTTTAAATATTTTTTAACACATTCTTTACATAAAACCAAACACCTGCTCCACACATCCTCTACCACTTCTGAAAATCACATTGTTCCTCTCCAATCAGATGCTCTGGATATCCCTCACACTCTCAAACACCACTCTCCCATACAACTTACCAGGTTCACTCCACAAGCTTATACCTTTGCAGCTGGAACACTCATCTTTATCCACCCCTTGCCTTTGTATACCATGGCAATATACAGGCATTTTGCCAATCCTCAGGCCCCTCACCATAATCTACTCATACAATGAAAATCTTAAATAACCAATCAACAACATGTGTTAATTATCCTGTCTTAAGATATTCAGCTGCAATACCATCCACACCAGCCACCTTGCTACATTTCATTTAATGTAAAGCTTTCATCACCTCTTCTCTCACCAAACCAATCTCCATGACTCACTAACTTCGCACACTGCCCTAAACCAAACACCCCCAATCTGCTCCCCTATTGTTGAACACATTCACTAGTCCTTCAAAATACTCACTCCATTACCTCACTTCATCACTACCTGTCACCACTTCTCTATATGCCCCCTTCACTAAAGTTCCCATTTGTTCTCTTGTTTTTTGGACACTATTAACCTCCTAAAACATCTTATTCTTCCTGAGTTTACTGATACTTGCTCATCCTAACTCTCATTTGCCCTCCTTTTTCAATCCCTGCACCTTCCTCCTGACCTTCTACCACTTTCTCATATACATCTCCTAATCATGTGCACTCCTTCCCACACACCTCTCTTTTCTCTTTCACTGGCAACTTTACTTCATCATCACACCATTCAGGACTCTTCCTAATCTACCCACCTCCCACCTTTCATATGCCACATATATCTCCCACACATGCTAACAATGCATTCCTAAATACCTCCCATTCCTCATTCACTCCCCTTTGTTTACTCTCACCTTTTGCCATTCTACACTCAATTTCTTCCAGTATTTCTTCACATGTCTCTTTTCCAAGTTCAGTAACTTTCACCTTTCTCTTCTCATCCATAATGTTTCCTCTTCTCTGAAAACCTTTAAAATCTTCATCCTAGCCTTCACTAGGTAATGATCAGACATCCCACCAGCTGGCCCTCTTATCACAATCACATCTATAAGTTTCTTTAACTGAATATCAATTAGTATGTAATCCAATAATGGCTGGTGACCATCTTTCCTACTCACATATACCTGTTTATGTCCCACTTTCAAACCAGGCATTCCCAGTAATCACTCCTAATTCAGAACGCAACTCTATAAGCTGTTCACCTTTTCCATTCATAATACTGAATACCCCATTCCCCTAATAATACCCTCAACTGCCACATTACTCACCTCTGTATTTAAATCTCCCATCACTAATACCCAGTATTCATGCATAAAAAATGCTGACATACTCACTCAGCTGCTCCCAAAGCACTTGCCTGTCATGGTCTTTCTTCTCATGGCCAGGTGCATAAGCACTAATAATCATCCATCCTTCACAATCTACTTTCATTTTCTTTCACATCATTCCACTTCCTTATTTTCTTTCACACACTATTACAACCCCAGCTTCTGCAGTAGTGCTAGCTCATACCATCTCACCAATGCCTAACTCATCTCTAAGAATAAATAAAATAAAATGAAAAATAATAAAATAAAAATAAACAATAAAATAAAAAAGTATCATGATCAACATTGAAACTATGAATGGAAAACAGTGTAATATTACATGACACAAAAAACATACTGAGGATGATACCATGGCTGCAAAGGCAGGTGGGACAAAAAGAGAATGCTTGACTAAGAGACATGAGTCTGTTGAGCAAACCCAGTAAAATATATGAGAGGGTGATGGCATGCACAGAGCATAAGACTGGGGAAAAGCAATGTGGCATTAAGAGTGGTACAGGATGTACTGACCAGGTGTTTGCTTTGACGACTTTGTGTGAAAAATTGTGATAGGGCTGACAGAGACGCATTATGAAAGCTGCTAAGGTCTGGAAGGAGAGCTAATAGAAGCTGTGAGGGGGTTTTAACGAGAAAGTATTTTATATTTTCCCACATAAGCCTGATGATGGAAAATGCCTTTATAGGCTATTAATAGCACATTACATATATTCAATATAAAAATAAATGTGGAAAAAGTTAGAACATCATCTGATGTGGGGTCCCAATACATTAAGGTTTAGAAGTCATGTTATTAGAACTTAAACCAAAGTATTTGAATCCCTTATCTACTCCCCACATCCTTAGACATCTTGAATCTCAGTTTCTCTCCAATAAACAGTATGGCTTCCATAAGGTGAGATCCACTTGTGATATTCTTTTCTATCTTTCAAATGTCCTGTCATCATCCCTCATCCCCGAAAGATTTCTGGGAATCCTATGTGGTTGCACTGACATATCCAAAGCTTCTGACAGGGTGTGACATTGAGGCCTCATCTCTAAGCTCCCCTCTTTGGCTTCCCTCCCTCATTTTGCTCCTTCATATCTAGCTTCCTCTCTGGCTAATCTATCTACGCAGTCATCGATGAATCAGCCTCCCCCTCTTTCTCCACATACAGCAGTGTCCCTCAGTGTTAGGTCCCCTATACTTTTTCTCCTTTTAATTAACAATTTCCTCTCTTCCACAAAATAACCATATGCACTCATACACTACCAACTCAAGACTGCATTCCTCCACATCCTTCAATTCAGCTCCTTCCTATTACTCTCAATTTCCATCACATCTTGATACAACTTCTTCCATAAACTCAGACTTGGACAAGATATCTAAGTGGGCAAGACAAAACCTGGGTACATTTAATGCCTCCGAGACTGTTTCTGCCATCTCTCTATCGAAAATTTCTCACAACTTTGCTCTCTCCTGTGACAGTTCTGTCAGTCCACCTTTTGACTAAATGTACATACTTGGTATTACTGTAACATCCACTCTTTCTTGGACATCCCACATTATGGAAATAACTAAGCCTGCCTCTAAGAAACGGAAAGTCCTGTTTAGATGACAAAATTTCTTTTCCTCGGAACAGTTGCTCTGTTTATTTAAAGGATTGATCCATCCTTGTGTGGAATACTGCTCTCACATCTGGGGTGGTTCTAGCTTTGCATCAATGCTTAACAGAGTTGAGTCAAAAGCAATCCAACTTATAAACTCTCCCAGGTTGAATTTAAAACTTGACCTGCTTGCCTTACTTCACAATGTTGCTTAACTTTCCTTTTTCTATAGTTAATACAATTGGTTTTAGCTCCCAAGAGCAGGCTGCTTGTGTGCCCCCACCATTAGCTAGACCAAGCAATACCTGACAAGCTGCTGGATCCCATGTCCACTATTAGGCTATTGGCAACTCAAGGGAGGGTCCTTTCGATAACTGCTTCTTCCCCTACACCTTGAAGCTTTGGAACTATCTACTCTCTTATGTCTTTCCCAACACCTGGCACATCTTAAAATACATTTTCCACTGACTCCAAAAGTCGAAAATACTTTCCCTTGCCTTTTCTTTTCCCTTTCATAATCCTCTCTATATTTCAATAATGGCCCAGCTTTGATGTGGACATTTGTCCATGACTAGAGCCTCTAAGATTAAAAAAACACATAGTGTTCAGTAATAAGGACAGGTTAAGTAAGAAGTGATACTGGTGCAAGTGAACTGTAGAGTTGTATATATTTCATCCACCCAACATGGATGGAATGAAAAACAAGAAAAAAAATACATAATTTCTGGTTATAAGTTGCAATTAATATTTGATGAAGTATTTGAAAAACACAGTGATGAAGTTTGTGGTGCAGTTGTAAATGTACATAGTAAGGGAAACAAACTAAGTGTCTGGACTGTATTAAAAAAAAAAAAAAAAAAAAATAAAGGCATTCTTAAGATTCTTAAGATTGTCGAATCTTGTTGACAACATGGAATGATCAGCCACCTCATTCTGCAAAGCCTGTTGTTGCTATAGAGGTGGACTGACTTGAAGATCAAGACTTGTAGGAGTTAAAGCTTTGAATGAAAGAGAATTTGTGAAGCCAAGATTTGTGAGGAGTAAAATGGATGAGAGAATGAGGATGAGGGCTCTGTATGTTTATGGGATGACTACTGAAAGTAAAAGGAGGGAGGTTGTGGAGAATTTTAGAAGTTGTATCATGGATGAGCTTGGGACTGGGGAAACCTATATCCTTGGGCATGGTGTATGGAGTGAAAATGAGAAAGATGAAAACAAGTTGTGGAAGGGCATAGAAGGAGGAGTAATACAGTAAGGAATGAATAAAAATTATCAGGGAAGAGGAAAGATGGATGTGAAATTATGCTATCATGAAAAGTATGGAAAGTTTTACAGAACATGGATAGAATGTATGAAGAACAGTGTGGGTGAAAGAAAAGACTGCAACTGTGAAGTATGCATGGGTATGTAAATGTGCACCCATAAATATGAAGACGTGCGAGGTAAGGATAAAATGAAGCATTTCTGGAGGAATTTTAATGACTATATAAATGTATCTGAGAGAGAAAATTGGTTGTAATGAGTGATATGAATATGAAGGTCAGATGACAAAAAATTGGTGAGATGGTTTGTAAATAAGTGCCTGGAGTAAATGAGAATGGAAGTTATCTTGGGGGTATCTTCACTGAGAGGAGTACATTTTCTGTAAAAAACTTTTTTCAGCACAAGATAATTCACATAAATATATATATGGATAAGAAATGATGGAAGAGAAGAACAAAAAGGTTTGACTATGAGGAAGTGGATGAAATGTAGCAAAAGTTCGTAATGGATGCTGGAGTTGAGAGAAGATTCTTTGGAGATTCTGAACATTTTGTAGTTGTTGTGCAGGTGATGAAGAGGGAGAAGTTGAGGTATGGCATATGAAAGAACGGAGAGGTAAAGGTGTTGGTAAGTGAGATGACGAATCAGAAAGAATGTAATGACGAGGATGAAAGAAGGAAGAAAGAAAGTTTAGATGAAACTGCATTAAATGCAGGGATACAATCATGTGTGTATGAAGTGTTTAATATGTTTAGAGAAAAAGCTGTTAAAGGTTGTAGATTTAATAGCTGGATACAAGATTGTGAGATTAAAGAATAAAAGGGGTTATGCATGTTGGATGAATGAGATTAGAAATGCTGAGAAAAAAAAAAGAAAAAGGCATATGATTACCTTCTCAAAAGAAATGTCCTGTGGAAGTTCAGCAAAGGAGGAGGTTAGACTATATAATGTGAAAGCAGAATGTTAAGAAGCTGTCACAGAAAAGCAGAGAAAGAGAAGATGAAGATTTTGGAATAAAGTTGAGTGAAAAGTTTATGGAAAATAAGAAACTACTGAAAGGAGGTGAAAAGGAAAAGAGGTGGATGTAAGAGTAGAAATGTATATGTGAGAAGTAAGAAACAGGAGTTGCTACATCAAAAGACTGTTTTTCATCTGTTCCTGGTACTACCTCATTATGAAGGAAACAGAAAACAAGTATAGGAAAAATGTCAAAGGGATTAATGAGCCTCTCATTAGTGAGCATGGAAGACTCCTGAATACTGATAAGAGCATTTATGATGGAAGAAGTACATGTAACAGTAAGTGTTAATGTGAGTGACTGGTCTACAATAAATATGTGTGTGTGAAGGTTGTGATGTCACAATGGTTACTTAGTGTTTTAATGGATGAGATATAACATGAAAAGTGTAAACCTTAATCAAGGGGGAAGACTAGATGTTGCAACAATTACTGTACGCAGATGATGCTTTGTTTTTATCTACAACATACGTAAAGGTTGATGGACAGGTGGGCCACTGTGATGATGCATGTATGGGAAGGATGCTGAAAGCAAAAGTGAACAAATTACTCTGGTTATTAATATGTATGGAAAATCAAAGTGCCATACCAGTTTGTATTTGTAAAGTGAAAATCTGGAGGCTACGGATGAGTTGAGATGTATGAGATTCAAGTTCAGAAAGGATGGCAGTGGGAAAGTTGAAAAGAGAGCCATGGAGTCATGGTGAAAACTGGAGGAACACTTGAAAGCTTTGGTATAAAGGAAGAAATTTAAGCATATACTTTACAAGAATCTTTTATGAAGGAGTACTTATGTGGATGTATGATTGTGAGACCCAAGTTCATATGGGTCAGGATGTCAATATTAAAAGTAATAAAGATGGATAACTTGCACAGTGCAGTTGGAGCAAAGAGGATTGACAGAGTAGGGAATAAAGATGTGAGAAAGATATGTGGAAAAAAAAAAGCATTTGGATGAAACTATTTTAGGAAAGTATGGTCATGAAGGATGTATAGCATAACTTTACCTATTTCTTCCTTCCCCAGGATCCCTTCATATGTTTGGCATATCATACATTGGTCTATAAAAGATATAGCTAAAGGACTGAAGGTGCAAGGAGGAGAGGTAAACTGTGAAAGAGAGGGAGATGCAGGAAATGATTAAAGCTAGTGGTATCTCAAATGAAAAAGCCAGACTGACTGGGACCATATGCAAAGGAAGCATTGTATAAATAGAGTGAGCATAAATGAAGATGCTGGTCTCAGTTGACAAATTAGCTTTGTGTATAGCTAAAGAAAATACACATTTATAAATGTGTAGGAGTGATTACAGAGGCTGTATATACCTGATACATTCCATGGAAATGGGTAGACAACATTGATGAAAGAATTAAAGAAAAAACTAATGTTACTCGAGAATCTTGTTTCAAAATCTGAAACAGCATTGAATTTTCACAACTATACCTCAGGCTTTGAAGACTGTGAAGGCACTGGCACTGGTCGGTTTAGTGGAGGAGGTGGGGGAGGTTGACTTGGTGGAGGAACAATTGGTCGATAGGGCGGAGGGGGTGGTCGTTCAGAAGGAGGGCGTGTTAAAGACCTGGCTATGTTAGTCCCCATATGATGCCCTACAGTGTTTGGGCGGGTAAAACCATGGCTTGAACTCGGCACATTTGGAGCATTTCTGTGCTGATAAGAAGCTGGGAGAGTGCGAGAGGGCAAAAGCGTGTCCTCCCCTGAGTAACTATGATTTTGGTTATGAAATTCTGATTCACTTGGATTCCGATACTCTGACATACTGTTCGTTCGACTTGCTGGTTTACTAGAAGGTGGAGTACTCCCATTAGGCTGAAAAAGAAAAAAAAACATTCAGAAGAAATACACAATAATCTACATCAGTCAGTGCAATATGTAAGCATTGATACATTCATGAGAGCACGGTCAGAAGAAGAACTAACTGGGGGCAAGATTGTGTAGCTGCAGTGCAAAGGAATGAATGTGAAACACAATTCCAGAGTGTTAGGAAAGTTGTCACAGCAGTCAGGAATACGGGTGGGGTGGGAAATAATTTGGTATTGATCATTAAAAATAGAGAACACGAGGGCTTCAACCCCTAACCATCCATATGGGAAAATTCCACCATTCACTATGGTGAATGTTAAAATCAACAATGAAGAGGATTCTCAACTTGCAGGTGAGAGAATTTAATGGCCTCTTAGTAGGAGTCTATATGGTCAAAGAAAGTTATTCAGTTTACAGAATTAGGAGACCTGTAATCAAAACAGGAAAACTGTGGTAGATGGGAGACAGACCTTGAGCCAGATGACATCAAAGTTTAGGGATTCTAAGTCTTCAAGGTAAGCCACAAGTGTGTTCATTAGTGGTTGTTTGTTCGGATTTTCAATATATGTATGGATAATGATGAGGTATCTGAAGATTGGTGGAATGCATGTACAGTGCCACTGTAAAAGAGCAAGGGAAACACATAACCCCATCACACTTTACAGTCAGTGGCCACATCCAGTGGATGTGGCTGGCTTCTTGAGTGTTGTGGGAGCCTTGCAGAAGGGATTCCTTGGAAAGGTAGGGCAAAGTGAGGTACCTATATTAGGGGCTTTGAGGACTAAAGATGGAGTGAAAAGAAGATTCACAAAATCCTGAAAAATCAGAGAAGACTGTGAAGGGTGTGACTACAACTGAAAGGACCAAAAGTTAGATATTTGGAAAACCTGCAGACTGACAAAAAGCATATAAATGACTGAGACATACTTCTGTTTATGAAGGAAGAGACCATAGGTAGGGCAGGAAAATTTTGTGAAACACAATAGGGGTGACAGAGGCTGAGAGTAAATGTGTAGACAATGAAGTACATGGATGCAGGCAGATTCCACAAGGACCATCCTTCACAAAATACTATAAAAGACATACAACAGCTACAGAAAGACTTGCAAGAGATTAACCTCAAGCTTAATGGGGTCTCCCTTATGGTTATGACTTTATGTTCAGCAAAGGTAAGACTAAAGGAAGGACATGCATGTAATGAGCTGAAGATAGATGAATCATCACCAAGTAGATATATTACCTGTATTCCAGTCAATTTTGGTGGTAGTGATGGTTTTGTTCCACTAGGGGGTCTAGGAGGTGCTGGCTTGTTCCCAACACTTGGCTTGGATACTAAAACTGGCTTACTTGGAAGGGCTGGGTGGTAACCACTTTCAGAGGGGGTTGAGGTGGGTAATTCATCCTGCAGTCATATAATAATAGGTGAAGCAGCTACAAAGCAAGAAAGACCTAAAGGGATTCAACATTATGAGCATGGTCTAAAATTTTTCTTTCATGTTCGATTGCCGTTTTCCATGTCAGCAAGCTAGTTCCAAGAACAGACAAACAAAGCTGGTATTCCCTCGCATCCATTCTCTAGCTGTCATGTATAATGCACCAAAACCACAGCTCCCTATCCTAACGACAGCAATAGAATGGAGTAGGTGAATGCGGCTTTCTTCATTTGTTCCTGGTGCTACCTAACTAACGCAGGAAAGGGCAAATCAAGTATAAAAAAAAATCTTGTGACCATAAATTTACCTATCAATAACATATTCAACAACTACCAGTACTATAACTAAGATCAATTATGCAGTGTTGCTTAAGCTTACCTTTTTACTAACTACTGCATTTCACAAAATGTTTATGAAAATCTACACTGATTATATCAAGGACTAAATACAATTATATAACATATATGAGAAAAGAAAACAAGAATATTATAAAATCATAAGAATCTCCTTCCAGAATACAGCACATGGGGAGGCTAATGAAAAATCTTCATAAATTGCAACTTACATATCTCTAAGCATTCATTTATATGCTTCACTGGTTTCTGACTACAATTTATTCCTAAGTCTCTTAAATTACACACTTTCAATAACAATTCCAGATCCATTCATTCTACTGGCTCGCAACACCTGTCAATTTACTTTACTCATATGATAACTTACTAAATGGTAAGACTGATCCATATAACTATCTTTTTCATACATGCTTGCCATTTCCCAAGTGGGCAAGATAGAGTCTAGAAAAGATGACAGCTTTGAAGAGAAAATTCCTCACTTGGTTCCTTGCTCTGTTCCTTCTTTTGGAAAGTAATAAAGGAAGGAAGGATTTCCAGCAATCCACTCCCACCCCTCTTAGTTGCCTTCTATGACATGCAGGGTATACATGGGCAGCATTCTTTCTTTCCTATCCCCAGGAATAATGATAAGTCCTTATTCTAGGCTGTAATTTCCTAATCAACTGTCAACCTCTGAGAAAACGCTTCAACTTTGGCAATATAAAGGGGAATTTTCTGACAACATCACAATGAACTTCCACATATATGAGAGGAGTGAACCATTCATTCACAGGCATACAAAGACTGAACCACGCTTCATCAGTCTCCTAACATACAAACACTATTTTCCTTTCTATACTCCATCAAATATCCGAACAACGTGACTACTTCAAGCTCAGTTCTGCATTACCAATTAATGAAAAATGTAAAATGAACTGTAGCATTCATCAAATCAATAACTAAGAGTATAAATAATTTCCTACAGAGCTACTTTATAGTTTATGAGGTATATCATCCCAACATCATCATGATGCATCTAATATTTATTTTACCTGTTCGATGGAGTGACAGATCCAACCATATGCAAGTTACTGTGTACGGAATAAAAAGCAATTTGCAAGCAACTGCAAATGAATATCTAAAGATAAGGGGTGATAACATGATAAGTAACACAAAGTTTGAGGGAGTTATAAAGCTACGTGTAGTAAAGGAGGATGGCTAGAGGAACTAAATGGATATGAAAAACTAGCAAAAATAAAAACTGTGAAGGAGGGGTTTAGTAAGAGGGGTATAATTGCAATTCTATGAAATTTTTCAAAAACAGGGAAATCAAAAGATTTTTTGTTTTTTATTTTTAGGTTTTTCTTGGTCCTTAATGTGATTTACCACAACCAATGTTTGGAAAAGATCCTGCTTAAAGTACTCTTCTATTTAGGATAAAAACATTCATCACAAAGACCGTCAGAAGATAGGTAGTAGTTGGTAGGATGGTTACTGACAGCAGCTTTGTGAGCCAGCACTTCAGTAGATGTCCAGTTGCACTTGTCTAACCCAGGTAGCTGTCTTTTTCTTTCTGCTTTACCCATACGTTGACTACTGGCATTCTGTCCACAAACATACAATCTCTCCTTGTCATACATAACACAAGACAACACTTAACTCACACAGTTCATTTTTCATAACTATACATTTCTGCAATGAGCACTGTGCACTAGCCCTGCCTTTTGGCAAAATGGTAGGAGCAGTAGACAGACATAGTAGGTAGGAACATTAAGCAGGAGCATTAGATGGAAGTAGTAGGTAGAAGTCAGTACGAACATTGGGCTAGAGCCATTGCAAACACTGTGCTAGAGATGCCCTCTGCTCGTGGCCTGTTAAGGGTGAGGCACCGAAGGCTAAGAAATAGTACTGGAGTTCACTAGTTATAAAGACTCTGTTGCCATGGCCACCCCCTTGAGGGAGTTCCAACTGGAATGGGCATCAGAGAGATACATTTAGATAGATAGGTAGGTAGGTAGCAAGTCCATTAACGTTCATCAAAGAATCAATACATCAATACATATAAATGTTTCTTTTTTTAAACACATTTGCCATTTCCCACATTAGTAAGGTTAAGAACAGAGGACTGAGCCTTAGAGGAAAAATCCTCACTTGGCCCCCTTCTCTGTTCCTTCTTTTAGAAAAGTGAAAACAGGAGGGGAGG
>JAYMFT010374884.1:0-21181 GCA_038088735.1 Panulirus argus
ATATATTTAAATATATATATATATATATATATATATATATATATATATATATATATATATATATATATATATATGTATAATTCTTAGCCAAATATTGATATCGTCATAGGGTATACAAACCTCAGGAATGTCTATATAAGATTTCCTAGATTCTGACACAGCCGCGTATTGCCTGAAGGTGAAAATATCCAGTGCCATTTTGTCAACATAGAGGGTTGTCGCCCGGCTGTGCAGGTGGAGGCAGGTAATTAGATGCCTCAGGACGCCACTGCTAACTCGGTCCAGATGCCTCTATTCAAGTCTACCCCTGGGCTTCCATTGGCCAACTAGACCAAGCGCTCGGATATTGCAACCCCTGCATTGTGTGAGGAGCTGCTTGTTGGGTGTCAGGGCGCAGGATGAGGTGGCTAGATGGATGAAGCCGCGTTGCTGGGGGGAGAAGGAGAGAGAGAGAGAGAGAGAGAGAGAGAGAGAGAGAGAGAGAGAGAGAGAGAGAGAGAGAGAACCCCCACCCCTACAGCAACTAACCAGTACCCGTAGGTAAGCCTGGCTTACTATTTCTTCAAAACCGTAGAAAGAAAGCCCAGGATAAGAAGGACCTGATAGTTTACTGGTCTGTAACTCCGTCGCTCCCTCGATAGCACAGTGGGATATTATCACAAACTCCCAGTCATCCTGTCACATTTTTGTCGAACCCTCTGAGCGCACGGCTCCGTGTATCATTTACTTTATTCTCGCAGATGTGATCATAAACTGTCCTCTTCCGTATTGCCAAATGACTCTCATCCTAATTCTCGGAATATGCAGCAGTTTCCTAAATAGCTTTGAGTAATGAAATGATAAAGACTTCGTTAACAGAGAGGGTCTGTCATTGTCGCCCGTGTCATGACCTCATCACAAGCCCTTGTCCTCAGGCATGTGTCATGTCACGTCTGGCCGCGCAGTGTCAACACGTCCCTAATTAGTGGAGGTCCAGATTAGGTTAATGTAAGGAAATATGAAACTGGAATGAGTGTCTTCTATCCCACTGTTTCCTGCAGGTTGAGGGATAGAACATACATGTTGACATCCTCCGCCGCGTTGCTAATGATACCTGACTACCCTTAATGCGGGGGGGAACTGAGCAGTCCCAGCTGGTGTTGGTGGAGATTGTGATGGTGTGCAGTGGAGATTGTGGTGGCATGAGGCGGAGATTGTTTGGTGTAATCCTGCCGGACAAGTCGAGGCTGTGATTGCAAACAACTGCAGCTTCATCCGGTGAATGAATGAATAAACCTTCGCCGTGCATTGCGAGAGCAA
Source organism: Panulirus argus (assembly GCA_038088735.1). NCBI lineage: Eukaryota > Metazoa > Arthropoda > Malacostraca > Decapoda > Palinuridae > Panulirus > Panulirus argus. Next base: position 1,300 of record JAYMFT010374884.1, read on the forward strand.
GACTCAAGACGCGTGAACTCCGCGCCTCTGAACTCAAGAACATTTCACATATGCCAACCCTGCATGATTTTCTCCCTGCCCAACCACACAATAGGAGCTGCTAGAAAACGCGCGGAAGAGAGCGTGCAAGATCATCCCCTGTCCGGGGCTGGAGACACTGGTCTCCTTGACTCTCTCCAACCATCACCTGAACTGCGGCACCATCTCACCATCGTCACATCTTGTCTCCAGAGATCCCCCGTCTCCGACTTGCATGCTGACCACTGTGAAAATCATAAGCAGTGGAGTGTATGTTTAGACTGTGTATTTATCTTCCCTTCCCTGTTACAGCACCGTTGGATGTTCTGTTTATCGCCTGTATCTGCAACCCTTGCCAGCGTTCTATTAAAAAACGTGGCTTTTTCACGTGACGGTAGAATAAGATATAAATTCCATCAATGTGAAGGAATATCGGGATTGATATCGGGAACTGAAAGAACGCGATGGAGCGCCTTTTTAAGGAACGAAGTGGCTTAAGGTGTTGGATTTACCGAGAAGGAAGATTAACGTGCTCCTTATTCTCCTCCTCCTTCTCCTCCTCCTCCTCTTCATCACCGCACCTTCCAAGAACCCTCCCAAGGAACGTCTTCCTCCAAATTCTTCTCCCTCCTAAAACACGTCACTCCAATCAGCCTCAAAAAAGGTCTTCATCACGTTACCTCCGGCCACCTGGTGGTCTCTGCCGCTCCCTCACCAAGACCAACCCGGGCCACGGGAGCCGACCTCTCTTACTGGGATCTGTGGCCCAGGACAGAATACTGGTTTGATCTGTGTCGCAGGAGTGGACCGGGGTGGCTTAGGCCTGTGTGCTGGCTTGGTCTGTGTCGCAAGAGTAGACTGAGGTGGACCAGAACAGCGAATTGCCTCGGTCTTTACAGCAAGAAGTGGACTGATGTGGCCCGGGGTGGTGTCTTTGATGCTGGCCTTTGACCGTAATGAAAGCTTCAACTCGGATGATTTCTGAGGTTTTAAAGTTTGCTCAAGCAATGCTGCAATTTCTTTAATCGTTCCCTTATCGTGTTTCTGTAATTGAATTTGGAAGATCACAGGCCAAGTTGGTTATTATTTTGTGTTAGTTAGAACGCTTCACCGTCAGCGTCGTCTGTTGTGAGAGACCTTGACTCACAACCGGGGCACATTTGGTTCATAACGTGAGTCGAAGTGATTCATAGCACGGGACGACATAACTCATATCGCCGTACGTAGTGCCATCTGTTGACTAGTGGCCGAGTTATGGCTAGACGATGTGCCGGTTTGCTATTTAGAGCATATCACCATAATCATGAGAGATTAGGAGCGAATACCTGTTTACTCTCTCTGTTATGAGTTACGTATCCCGGAGCTCTTGGGTTACTGAAGCAGTGAGGGGCCCTAAAGGACATGTGTCAAACTTGTGAATGAAAATGTGTGACTATGTGGATCACTTTTGTAATTTCTCGTTACTTGCGTCTGTTTAATTCAACCCCTTGAGCGCGATGATACGACCCTTCAAACACAACGGTCTATGGTATGAAAAGGATGACCTTTGACCTGAACCTTCGTGCTCAGAAAGTTATATATAATGAGGACACTTTTATCATGGGAACGAACTTTGAAAAAGTAACGGAGTGTAAATTAATATTTAGTTCTTGCAAATTAATTTCATGCTGTAAACTATGATGCAGTAGAGAAAGCAAGCACCGATTACTGAACCAGTTCATAACTGGTTGAAAGGAGTTATTGATGAATAACTTAAATGTGAAACATACTATAAATAAGGGGTTACTGTGGGAAAGAAGATGTGTTAATGGAGAACATTTCATTGGAAAGCTAAAGCCTTAATGTTCTCAGACGAAGTTATCTGTGCTGAAGAACGAAAACAGTGTCATGAATTCCTAATATCTGTAGACAGAGAGACGATACTTGACAGAGAGTACAAAGCCCGGGTTTTAAGTCTGATGATATATCTATCATCAGACTTGCTTTGAACAGTATTGGTCAGTAGGGTATTCCAGAGTTCTTTGTAACACAAAAGGAACTTCTGCTCACGTTTATAGTTCATGCTGCTACTTCTGGTCATTGTATCTCTTGCTAACGTGAGAAAATTATCATCTTGTTATGTTATCGAAATTATTTAGGATTTTGTAATCTATATAACATCTCAGAGTCTGATTTTTTTTCCAAGATAATTTGATGACTCTGAGTCTCGCTTATTTCTGAACAACAGAATTAGTTTTGTTAGTATTGCTTCTCCATTGGTATTTCTTTCAGTTTCTCTTCTTTCATAAAGTTTGATAACCAAAATTGAGCGGCGTGTTCTGAATGTGGTCTGACGAGGGATTTGCAATGAGTAACAACTGTGTCTCTCGTTTATATGTCTTCCTATAAAACCTCACATCTTTTGCTTTATTTGCCAAACATTGTGGAAAGCAAAACTTATTGCTGAATCGAATTATGTGAACCGATCAGACAACATTCAGGGAAAGTGTAAACAAAGCTTCGAACAACCATGTCTCATACGAAACAGACGGACCCTGCCTTAGGGAAGTCCTAATCTCCAACGCAGTTAATCTAAAATGTCAAAAGCAAGGAACTGAAGTTTTATATTCATTTTATGTCTTGCTCATAATATTCTTCATCCCGAGCTCATGAAGCATCTGAGACCCACACTTGCACTCGGCTGGTGTTCCTAAGCCTGGTGGTTCACTCGTATCGGAGCAGTTTCATACCAAGCATTCTCAGAGCCAAAGGCCTAGTTCATCAGTGAGAAGTTTGTGGGACGTGTTGCTGCTGATAGTGAACGAATGCTGGAGTACGGTGACCCCCCTGGATGATTGATAGTGAGATAGTGATGCCCCGCAGACCCTGGATAATTACAGTAGTCTGGAAGTGAGAGTTGTGCCTGAAGATAGCAAAAGATTGATCGAATGGTGTACATAACCCAGGGATCGTATCGTCGTGCTTAAGTAAGGTCGTACTGCCGACGTGCTCGAGAGATTAAACACGGTATAGCTGCGGGGGTAAGAGTTCATGAGGTCGGACACGGTAAGTCTTGGGCATAAATGGTGTGCCAGATTTGCCAATGGAAATAGTAATTTGCCTTAAAACTTTCACTTATACGAAACGAAAACGATTCTCATGATTGATAGTGACGTAACACTTGATACATCTCGTAAGTGAAATCGACGTAACGCATATATATTTTGAACATAAGACAGAAAAGTAAGAGAATCGTATAGTTTCAGTGTTGACATGTCAGCCATCTTGCCCGCGTTCGAAACCATATATTCATCAGCCGTTTGTAAGGGAAGTTATGAAACAACATTTCATCAGATTTCCGCTCCGGAATACGTTATGTTAAGGTATCTTAGGTTTTGAGGAAAGTAGAAATACTATCTTTCTTGTCGTTGATGCTGCCATTGACGCAGTCAGTATCACACGATCGAACACAGATATGGAATTTTGAATGCCAGGAGGAACATTGTCCTTTGACATCGTGAACTTGAAAAAAAAAATGGAACTTGTAGGTCACCCTTAAAAGTTTTTTTTCTCTCTCTCTCTCTCTCTACAAACAAGTATGTGAAATATTCATCGTAAAATATTGCCTGTCTCGGGCCCCCAGAAATTCCATATTTACCCCGTCCTGGATACTGCGATTTAGGGGCTGGAATACGGTGAGTTAGAGCTGGAATACAGGGACCTGGGGCTGGAATACTGTGATATATTGCTGGAATACAGCGAGTCAGGGATGGTATATGGTGACGTAGTGCAGGAATAGATAAGTTAGGGCTGGAATACGATAATTCAGGGCTGGAATTCAGTGACTACTAACATCCCTTTACATTTATTAGGTGACATAAAGGGATGGAAGCAGAGGACTGGAAATCCACCCCTCTTGAATTATCACTTTATAAACGTAGGAACAAAGGAAGGAGCCAAGCTAGGATTTCATATTCGATGATCCCGCCTGACTCGCTGCGGTTGGAAACGCAGAACGATACTGGTGTGAAAAAGCCACTAAAGTTTATAAATGTTTTTTTATATATTGCTTCGACAATATCCATTAACATAGTCATCCTCAAATTGCATCTGAAGTTTAATTTTTTTCTTCGAAAAAAAGTCTCTTGGCTTTTGAGCTCGCTCGAACTTTCTTTGTCATGTGCCAAAAGTTTGGCTGTTGAGTAATGCATTGCGTCTTGCCAAAAGCTTGTCTGGGCAGGAAAAAATCATTCGCTTTAACCCTTCCACCTTTACTCGTGAGTCTGTCGCTACTCACCATGATGCATGCCATAGATAGATCCAATACTGTGAGTTTTCGCGCTAGAACACTTTTCTCTCCTGTGTTTAAGCCGTCTTTATGAGGCCTTTTGACATGTTGAATGTCCACTGCTGTCAGATTTCGAAGTGTCAAGCTTTATCATTGTCATCAACACATCATCACATTTTCAATGGTCGTATGATTATTATTGTCGGAATCATTACTATAAAACCTTATTGCTCTCGTTATTGTCAATATGATCCACCGTTATGAGCATCATTATTATCAACCGTCAGGTTAGGGTCAGGTCAGAGGTCATCCCGTCATACCCAAGGGTCGTACCATCTTGCTCAAGGGTCGTACTCTCGTGTTCAAGGGTCGTACCGTCGTGTTGAAGGGTCGTACCATCGTGCTCAGTGGTCGTGCGGTGGGACTCTCCGCTGACAGCTTCAGTCTCTTCAGTCTCTTCCTGTGACAGCGACCAGTCAGTCATCGTGCGGGGAAGCTAGACTGTGACCGACTGGACGATATATGTCGTGCTGCATATCAGACGACGATTCGAAGTGGGTGTGGCCTCCTGTGTTGGCCGCAGTGTTAACCTTTAACAGAGCCACGGCCTGAGGATAACGCGGTCATGTACGCTCTTCATTGTATGCTACACTGTGCAGTGTTTATCTAGACAATGGACCCCAACGTGTCAGTACACTTAAAAAAAATGTGTTCAGACTTAAAGAAAATTAAATGCACCGAGTTGTGATCAGCATTATGGTTAGCATTATTAACCCGATTCTTTAAAGCATCATCGATAAATGACCTGTCAGTCACACGACTAGAAAATGCACAGTACTTTATGTGTATTATTTTTTTAGTTATTGATATTATTGAATGTTTGTGGGAAAAGTAGCGTTCGTGAAGTAAACAGACTGTTAGTTGGATCAACAGGCTGTTAGTGACGGAACAACAGAAGTTTACGTGGTACGCTGAACAATTATTTCGTTCTGTTGTCTGTTCTCACTAGGACCCGCAGGAAAAATGTTGCAATTTTTTTTTTACGAAATTGATTTCGTATAAATAAAACTAAGACTTTTCTGAGAAAGCCTAATGCATTTTTAAAAGGTCAGACACGTTTACAAAGGAAGTCTGTACACTTATTTAAAGGAAGTCTGATTTTAAAGAGTTTGGCTCGTTTTTGAAATAAAGTTTTACACACACACACACACACTTTTAAGGAAGACTTAGATATTCTTTCAGGACGACAGACACACCACTTTAACCCGGACCTGGCAACATCATGCAGTCTATAAAACATCTTCGTCAACAGTTCCTCACTTGCCTTGTTCTCTCTCCAGAGTTCGACGTTCTAAACCGTCGCATTATGTCGGATTTTCTTCTCAGCTGCTCTGTATATTTTTTTCTATCATCTTGGTATCTAAGGACACATGAGCTCATCTCCTCTTCTCGTTCTTGGAACAAAACCACATCAACTACAAATAGCTGCATTTCATCTCTTCACTCATAAGTGCAGCTCTTACATACCTCTCTCTCTCTCTCTCTCTCTCTCTCTCTCTCTCTCTCTCTCTCTCTCTCGTTTTCATACATTTCCCCATCCGTGAAAACATGAAACAGCAGGAGTTCAGAATTATTATCAATTTATAACCACCACTTTTGTTTACAGTATTATGTAAGACCTTATAATGTTTGTTGCTTGCAATGTGCTACCACCGCACCACGGCCAGTCGAACCCTACCGCACACTAGACTTCTAACGAGGCGTTGTCCTGTTCTGGTGGTATTGTGGTAGTAGTCATGGTTGATATAAGGAGTGTGTGGTGTCAGTAGATGGTACTGTTCTTACCCATTACGTCCATTCCCTCGACTTCGCCTCTGTTTTCTGATGCTCTTTAATCTCACCTTACTTTATGTTTCTGTTTTACTCGCATTTTTCTTGATCTGGATCTCTGATCTTCATCTTGTCATCGACTTTCAACCGATCTGTCCGATCCAGTTCGTTATCTCACTCTTGGTCTCTCGGTAAAAACGAGAAGAAACAAAAATCACTTTCGGACCCGCTGCCAGAAGAGTCAATAATGGAGTCAGTTTCCGTCCCCAGCCCTCCCATGGCGGCGGCGGCGGCAGCAGTAGCACCATTTAAATGTTCCACTGACGAATATCCCTTTCGATGGCTCTCGCAATAGTATGATTAAAAACAGCGACTGTATAAAGGGCGGAAATCCATCCTGATCCCCCATGGATTTCGGCCGTTAGGCTGAGCATATTTAAACCAGCATATTCAGGCTAGTATGCTAATTAAGAGTAATGTGTTGTTTATATATCCTGTTTGGCTTCGTCATTGCCGGGCTGTCGGCCGTGACAGGAAGAGTAATGTAAGGGCAGCGTTGTTAATCCCGCCGGAGGATCCATGCTTTGCCCAGCGTTTCATTGCCTGATTTATATGCAGAGATTTGGCCTAGATATGCAGTGTGGGTCCAGGGCTTAATTTATGTGAGTGACAGTGTGGGGTTGTGTGTGTGTGTGTGTGTCTGTCTGTCTGTCTGTCTGTAATTGGACAGTTATGCGCCTTAAATCTACCCAGGAACCTTTAGTTTTTATTGGTAACTCATAATGAAAACGTTTTCCGCGTTCCTTCCGATATACGCATTCAAAAAGAAGTCGTTATGGTCGCGTCAGGAAGTGTTTAGCCTAGTCTTCTCCGTGAGGTATACCTCCCCTCTCCCTCCACCTCCCCCCTCCCCCACTCCAAAATTTCTCAGGCGCGAAAAAACTGAGACAGTAACGTCTAAGGAGCTGAACTTTTCCCCGTGTCATTACCATCCCGGGAAATATACCTTACTTATTACGTGGGCTTTCATATTTTATTTGTAAGCTGGAAATCATAATTTGTTTTGTTTTGTTTTCTTTTTCCCTAACGCTGATCTTTGTTTACTACAAATTTCAAAATGTTGCAGGTATGATAGTTTGGCCAGAAGTGTCCGGGAGGCGTCCAGGCTCGAGCTGCCATGAATATTAAAGAGGAGGCGGTGCAACGGTGCTGGAGACCCAAGTTGGTAGCTTCGACTTCTAGCCCCCATGGGATGGGCTCCTACTTGCCGCTGCCTGGCTTCGAATCCCTTCAACGTACGTACATACATACGGTCGAATCTGCGATCATGAGGTACGTTTTCTGTCTCAGCATTTCCTCTAATTTTTTTCAGTTATTTTCCCATATTCTAAAAACCATCTTTACAGTATTAATTTCTCTTCTTTCTTTCTTTCCCTTCTGAAATGTAGTAAGATGTATCATATTTAGTGCCAAATCCTCCTTGATATATATATATATATATATATATATATATATATATATATATATATATATATATATATATATTACGTAATGGGATATCAACACATATTAACGCGGTGGATCACATCTGAAGTATGGGTTACCTTAAGATGAACTATCAGAAAAGAAAGACAAGAATACTAACCACAAATGCAGTGAAGGCAGTAAGGTAGCGCAGAGCGAAGGCATATCCCGTCAGTGGCTTGAGAGAAAACGCAAAGAGGGTAAAATTAAGGCTATAGAAAACGGCAGACCACTGACGTTGAAGTGGCATAACAATTAGCGTCGGGGGTTCCACAACTCTCTCGCTACTCGTTTGTCACTCTGGTCTTTGTGCAATTAAAGATAAAAACTCGCAGGCACTCCCCCTTTACCCGGGCACGAATTGATGAATAAATAAAAGTGATTCCCCCTGCCAATGACGGTAGAAATAGCTCCATGTAATTTCGTCACTATGAAATCAATTTTCCCTTGTATTGACACATCGTCGTGGTTCCTTCAGATCACCGTTTGTTGATCTGGACGACGATGTCAGTTTTGTATGAGCAAGCACAACGTCTGTATTCTCTACTGGATGGGTGGGTACCTTCGTGGCTCAGTGGTCAGTATTGCTTCCCATGAATCTCGCTGGTTTGCGTTCGAATTTCACCCAGCCTTACTGCCAACCAGGCTGTAGTGTTCAGCCTCCCCTACTGAAAGTTGTTAAAGAGAAATAGCAAGACGTACTAGCTCATAATCAGGGTTATGGAAGTTTGTAGTAAGCTGAGTGACGCGGTTGTGAATGCTGGTGGTGTGTACAGAAGCTTATTATTTTTTAAAGGGAAAGAAAGTTGAGGAGATGGGACCCCACACCTGTAGACTCCACCCTTAAGCAACTGTCTTCCAAGCCTCAGTACCGATCGACTTACTAAGCCACCCACACAGTTAAGCCAGAACACAATACCTTTGTCCACACACACACACACACTCTAACTCTCACTGCGCCGAAATTTTGACGCATTCTTGAAACAACCGCTTCGAACACAGCCAGTCGCCCAACAACAAGATGAGCCAATTTAAAACAGATCGCCGGTACTTACTCCCACTTGCTCGGTTTGGCTGGCTGGTCGAGGCTAACTAAGGTCAGGGTAGTTAATGGCCCATGAATGAGGTATGACAGGCTATTTGCAGGTCATAATCATCAGCCTGATTTATGGAGAGCGTTAAAGCTTCGCTGACAAGACAATGGCGATGGTTTGATGAGCCCTTGAGTAAGGTGGAGCGAACTGTGGGGACGACGATGATACGACCGTTAAGCATGGCTCTTGGGTCGTACGACCCTTAAAAATGGTGCCCTGGCCTTTCACATAACCCTTAAGGGGTCAAGTCGTGCAGTCTTAACCAAGGGTCGTACTGTCTTTGCGAAGGGTCGTACCGTCGTGTCGATGAATGATACGAGACGACGAGATTTGTTGCATTTGTTGCTCTTGTTGCTGTAATGTATATTGTTTGTTGTCTTTGTGGTAGTGTCCATGTTTTGTCACGTGCTTTAATGTTTGTTTGTTTGTTTGTTTTTAGTTGTTTGACTGTCCTTGTTTATTTGTCCTTGTGAATGTTCATGACTTGTCTTTGCTTTTGTTTTTGTAATGTCTTTGTGAATGGCCAGTGTAATTTTGGATGTTGTGTCCATATTTTGGGACACTTACTGTTCTCGCGTCCATGATTTGTATCGTTGTTATGCCATAAGTAGTGTCCGTGGTTTGTGGCACCGTAGTTGTTGACTCAGTGTTCGTGGTTCGTTGGCGCTGTTGTCAGATGGAGAGAGAGAGAGAGAGAGAGAGAGAGAGAGAGAGAGCCAGTGGAGGAAACTCATCTAAAAGGTAATTTAGACTTTGTTACCCCAGTTTCCTTTTGCAATTTATTCCCCGTAAACTGTTTTCCAAAATGTATTGGTGTATGAAGTGCATGTACAAAATGTATTGGTGTATGAAGGGCTTGAATGAAATGTATTTGGTGTATAGTTGTGGCAATTGTTGTTTTTTTATGGTGGTATGATAGTCCTGAGAGTGCATGTCGAGTTTTTGCTCCAATTGTTACACCTGGAGTAATGGATTATGTGTTGATCGAAAAGTCGGTTTGTGATTCAGTTGCTGTGGATTTTGAGTTCTTTTCGTAATAATCTGGACGCTGGTTGTTGGACCTGTCGGTATAGATTCTGAATTTTAATTCTTTTGGCTTATATATCGGTATATGGTTCTATTAATGTAGATTTTGAGCTCTAGTCATGTTATTTTAGATGTTAGTATTTGATCATACGTTGCTCTAGATTTCCAGCTTTTGTCAGCGTTGTTCTGCGTGTTGATATTTGGTCCTGTTGCTCAGAATGAATAATTAGTGTCAGTAAAACAATGAAGTTTAAGCTGCCGAAGATGCCTTGGGAGCCAGTCAAATGACACAGGCATATATGGTCATCGTCCGTGGTAAGAGGGATGATATCCAACCTTAACGTCATGAAGCAGATTTTCGTGTTTTTCATCCTTTTATTTTGGTATATTTATTTCCATGTGAAATCCTGGGTAAAGTATTTTACATCAGTATCTTATTGCAGTATTTCAGCTTCGTCTATTCCGTATTGATGGGGGAAGTGAGGGAGAAGCGTTGTGGGAGATGATGGGGTGGGCCCCTGGTTGGGTGGGTGGGTGAGTTGCCAACGACGTTGCCTGGTAGACACCGTAATACACTTCGTTATGCCATTAACACAAGGGGAATGAGGATGGAATATACACAGCAGAGCAGGGAAGGAGAGTGGGATGGAGCTAGCGGGATGGAGGGGATGGAAGACAAACCTCTGGAGACAACACAGTGTTTGCCGGTGTCCTCGTCTGCAGTGTTGTAGCTCAACACACCACGAGAATGCTTAAGGGTTTAATCCACCCGCTAAACATATGGTGTGGACACTACGTGCAGCGTGGCAATACGTTTATAGGTATATATATATATATATATATATATATATATATATATATATATATATATATATATGTATATATGTATATGTGTATATATATACTCACATCGGAATTTCATTGTTTTGTATTTCATAATGCCCTACGACCCTTAGGATATATCAATTACGTTCGTTGCAAGGAAATGTATGAATGAGATTTTTCTTTTTCCCAAGGTACCTGAGAAAGTATTTACGAGAGGGTTTAACACCGGCGTCAAATCCTAACAGCCACTCTGGATGTTCGTGTATATATTTTTCCTCGTTTCTGATACGCAGGAATTCAGTGTTTTTTTATGCGCCTGTGACACCTCTTGTAGTAAAGTAAAAAACACAAATTAACTGTATCATGAATACCAAAATATCTTCAAACGACGATATTCACTTTAGAAAGAATAACTAAATTCCACATAGATGAAACAGTGATCAGATTCAGTAATATAGAATGTCATGACGACACGAGATAAGGAAAAAACTGATATAAATGATGACAAAAATAATATGTAGTGAAAGATCGAGCGAAATAATGACTGTGACACTAACTTGGTGTCAGAGCCGACCATCAGCACATATTAGTGACGCGTTTCATTACTCACGTTTTCAATTCATCGTGCAACTAATCTAAAAGATTATGGTGGAAATGCTTTGTTACACGGAAATATATATTAGTTAACTCACTTTTTATATGACAGTATTGTGAATTACATTGACATTTCGTGGAGTATTTTGAATTACGCTGACATTTCGTAGAAGTTGTATTTACAGTCCAATATTTTGTCCAGCTCCCTTCGTGGTCGGTCACAACCTGTGGCAGAGTTCAGTACGGATGGTGCTTTTGCTCGACGCTTAACTGGGTCTTGAATCAGGATAACTCGTGGGCTTGACAGGAATATTGTATCAGGACTTTTGATGTTCTCTCTGCAGTTGTTTCCCAGGATGTCGCTACGTCGTCCTTTGGCAAACACTCTCAAGTTAGATACGCATCACAGACCTTGCTTGTAAGGTCGGTAGACGTAGAGAAAAAAAAGCCAATGTGTCACTGAATAAAAAAAAAAGATGCCCCTAGCGTCGTATCGTCTGAGACGTGTGAACTGGGCGATAGTCTTTCATAACTATAACTCTTTGAGGTTATGGAGGACCGTAAACTATCGCTGGAGGAACCTTGACTTCTTTAAAGATTTCTGAAGGATATGACAAGCATGACGTCTCTTAACACACACACACACAAATAGACTAACTAGTAATCTGGAAACAGAAGCCCGCATTAGCCACTGTTCAGGAATAACAGAGAACAAATCTGTACTACTCAGCCCAGCAGAAACTGACACAGTGAAACGAAAATTGAGGAAACGTCAGGTTAAATGACATTAGCGGGCATTGCATTTGCATGTAGATGGAAGCCGGGAAAAACCGGTTCATTACTTGAGCAGCAAGAGGGAGCGCGTGTGGTAGGGGGGGGTGGGATTGTGGTTCATATGGTAGTGCGGTGTGATGGTGGTGGTGGTTCCTGTGGTAGCGAGTCTCGTGGGAAGAGGTTGCTGCTTGGTCCTCACGGACGTGTGAGGGTCCTGAATCAACAAAGCGCAAAATTATAGATGGTATGTAAACTAATCATAGAAATAATTAGGCAAGGTGGAATAGTACATTACGGAAGTTAAATACAGGTGAAGAAAATATGGTTTATCGTATTCCAGGCGGAAATAAGATACATGGAAATTTAAGCTGAACCTGAGACTGCAGGAGTACATTATACAGGCGAGACTTTTGGTGTGTGGGTGAAGTGTAAACAGACGAAGCAGCAAACTTAATGGGAAAATGTGGAAGAGTTTTGACTTTTAAGAATACCAAATGGAAGAGGGAATGATTTTTGTTATTAAAGGAGAGTAGATGTGAGGGGAAGGGTTGCTGTGGAGGGAGAGTTTCTGTGAAGGAAATAGATGCTGTGAGAGAACATTTGCTGTGAGCAGAGAGTTTCCGTGTTGTAGTGCTATGAGAGGGGCAGTGTTGTAAAGTAAGGATGGTGCAAGAGATCATCTCTCTTTCTCTAAAGTCTCCTCGTCTCTCTTTATCTCTAAAGTTCCCTGGTCCTTCCCCTGCTTTCCTTCTCTTGCCTCCGTAAATTCCCTTCGTGTGGTTATGTTTCTCTCGACGCGTTAGATTTACCTTCGGCCGAAGGAGAATCATTAAATACGCAGCCCCGTGTGGCACTTGGGGGTCATAGGTTACGTTGGCACCTGTCGGACCCCAACATGATTACCAATATATATGCAAAGGCTGGTCACGATTTATGGCGTCGAGTCGAAGATGTCTCGGACGTCTTAAGGCTTGGAAATTTTACTTTGAGCAAAAGAATTACTGGGTTAGGATGGGCGTGGCAAGGCGAAAGATTAGGGTCCTAAGGCCACTGGAGGTCAGGATAACTTTTTTTTATTGTGTCTACGATGAACGTGAGCGGAAAGTAAGGCCAAAAGATTCGTATGAGAGTTTGTTAGACAGTCTGTATGAAGCCCTTGAATACGACGGTATGTCCAGTAGGTATTTCGGTCATAACTCTGACCTGACCCTTAAAGGGTCAGGTCAGAGGTCAGGTCATTATATGCAAAGATGCCGTCGTGCTCAAGAGTCGTACCGTCGCGCTTAAAAGAAGTTAGATTTTAGACAGTGTTTCTAAAGCGGTAGGTCGCTTTGTTCTTGGGGAAAGTGAGATCCGGAATGGACTTTGTGCGCGAAAAGGAAATGAAAATGGCCCAGATTTCATATTTTTCCCCCCATCGCTGTTGTTGTTTTTTGTTGGCGGGAATAGCTGTCTATGTCTGCACCTGTTTAGACCTGAAGCGATGATGGGTGTGTGGTGTGTGTGTGTGTGTGTGTGTGTCACGGTGAACAGAGACCAGGACTCCCTTGGCCATCGGGCAAATCCGGCTGAGAAACGCTGTGTTAGAATATCACGGCGATGAAGATGATGAAAACTCGCTCAATTATTTACTTTGACGTCTTGACTCGGATGTGAGGAGTTTGTGACAGTCTTAGCAAAGTGGGGCAAACAAAACTTCTATCTCGGGGATCGCTCGGAAATTCACACAGATGCCTTCATATTCGTGAATTTCAGCTTCAGATTTACAGCTGTTACGTATTTCTACCGGCTTTGTAGAAGCCTTGAGTTCTAAATATACGCATATGTTGTGTTGGGGATGTGTATGTTTACCTAGGAAGCAAAGGTTATGTACATAGCATTAATGAGATGGCCTCGATTAGGGCTTCAGTTTCCCATGTCGTCTCAGTTAACATATAAAAAAAAAAAAAAAAATTGTGAATGCAAATTCCTAAACAGTCTACGTGCCTAGACAGAGATCGTAAACCTGAACAGATACTGAACCCAAACTTCACATTGTATGTCCCAGGACGAAGGTATGGTGTACCCATGCATAGTATGTACACCGTGTGTGTACATGGTGTATATACCGCACGGGCGGGATATACTGAATCTGTGGAGGATGAAGAGCAGGGTTTTGGAGTGGAGTGCAGCGTGTGAGGGTAGTGGAGTCTGGCCGGACGAGCTGGAGGGACGTGTGAATTGTTTAGTGTTGGTCTTGTCCAGGAGGCCGGCCGGGTCACTCACCTCTTCAATATAAACAAGGAGAGTGAGCCACTGTGATGCCCGATGGCCTTTGTTCGGGGAGAAACGGACATAGGAACAGAATTCGTGATTGTCTAGACATGAAGAAGAATAACTCTCACGCAACAGACGTCAACTGGCTTACTCTGATTTCTTCGTGAGAAAAGGAAAATATTTCATTTTTGTACCTCAGAGTCTCCCGGTTCTAACTAACTTTTTCGAAAGATGTTAATTTCATTTCGTGGAGGAAAAATTTTTACCATTGCACTGTTCACAGTTTCATTTAGGCTCCCTGGGGGCGAGAAACTGGGACCGCCGTCAGGTCTTGAGGGGGGGAAGAATTCAGGTCCTCAGGCGAGGCGTCAGGTCCTCAATGGAGGCGCAAAGTCCTGAAAGTTTCAGAGCAACGTTGCAAACCAGAGAGAAGGGAAATAGAAGGTGTTTCCTGGTGCCAGGGGAAGAGGTGCTGGCTCGTTGCTCTGGAAATCAGAACCCAATAAGCAAGTATAATTTCCTTTTATTCGATGCTGCTGATATTTGGGACGACACACAGAGAGAGAGAGAGAGGGAAAAAAAAAACTGCCGAAATGTAATTCAAAGTTTTTTCTGAGATACACCACAGCACGTCACGCTGTCAGAGCCTCACTTACTCATGGACTCGGTTATTGGGGACGGCGTGTGCCTGGGAGCGAGTTCGTTGTCAATTCTGATCTGGTTTTCTTGGGCGGTTTTCAGTTTTCATCACGCGTTTCACAATGGTGTGGCGCAGACCCCGCCTCTTTCTCTCTCTCTCTCTCTCTCTCTCTCTCTCTCTCTCTCTCTCTCTCCCTCCCGTCACTCTGTTATAGGCAAGATTCTTAGTGACTGTTTTTTCCCCTGTTGACCGCTTCTCTGCACTTTTGTATCTAACAAACACCGTCGAATAAACTATGAACTAATAACACACACCACCACCTACCCTTTCATAGTCGGGTCTGCATGGGTTCGAATCTTGGGGCGCGGCAGTGGACCCACACCAAACCCAGGTTTTCATCCTTCCTTCCCTGCCAAAGCTGGTCTTTCAAACTCGTAATCATATTTCTCGTCTACGAGACCCAGGGAGAAAAGGAAAATGCTGAGTAAACATGACTCATCACAAATGCCTGGCGATGAGCGCTCACCGCCTTAGAGGATGACCTAGGGAGTCATCACATCCTTGTTGCCTCTTGAGCAGTAATCAATAATCGCTGGATCGTCCTCGTCATTGCATGTATAGGTTGATGGCCGCTGGGGTGTTCACTGCAACGAAGATGGTGTCGCTGCATCGATGGTCTTGTCACTGAAAGTCTTCACCGCAGCTAGAGTGTGTTTATGTCAGTGAATGCCTTAAACCCCCGCCGCTATGTTTTTTTTTTCACTGCAGTGAAGGTGTTCACTGTAGCAAAGGTCTTCACCGGAACAAAAGGTCTTAACTGCAGCGGAGGTTTTTGCTGCAGTGAAGGTGATATCGCTGTTGGTCTGTGACCCACCTGGCTTTGGTGAGGAACGTCACTGCTGCTGCAACCTCTCTAGTCTTCGTTGTCACCAGCGTCGTCTGAAACGGTTCCATCTTGCTGGGGGTGGTACGTGACGCCGGTACCTCGACTCCTGCTGATGTGTGTGGACGTTTTCCCTCCTTCGTCCGTATCCTTTTGGACTCCTGCTGCTTGTTCCTCAGAGTGTGTCGTCCTGTTGTTTGTGTAGTCTCCGTGTATGAGATGGGAGAAGCAATTTTACTTCGTGCTGTATAATATCATACATTTGATGGCTCATATGTTATTCGCTTTTATGTCTCTTTTTTTTTTTTGCGTTGTATATATGAAGCTCCTGTAGTGAGCTATTTACTAATTTATGTATTTTCTGTAGCCCTTTAGTTATCTCTGTAGGTGAGCCCAAGTTTATTTGTTTTAGTAGTGAGTGCTTTTATTTTTGCTCTTGTTATGGCTTTTGTTACCGCCTTTGTTGTGTTTTTTTTTTTTTTGCCTTTGTTATGGCTTTTGTTACTGTCTTTGTTGTCTTTTTTTTTTATCGCCTTTGTTCCCGCATCATTTGCTGGTGTGACCGCATCCACTGTGGCTCGCCTTTTGCATTCCAACGTCGTCAGTGTTCTCCGTATATTTCCAGGTGTCGGTGATGTTGCGTCCGATATTATGTTGTATTTCCAACAGTCATGTATTGCTTTTGTGTGAGTTTGTGTGTGAGTTTTCCGTTTGGGAGATGTATATATTACATTTTCTGTTGTGTTAGACTTTTGCCAAGTAGATACTACTGTGTATGAAAACTTGCCCAAGCTGTCAAAGCTTGGTAAACAAATGTTAAACACATATTTTTGTTTAATAATATTAATGTGTAAAGATTCTTATGTTGGGTGTAAAGTCTGCTGGATCTCTGACACTGGAAGTATTCAGGTCTCTTAACGTTTCCCACAGTCTTTTGTAACTTGTGAGAAAAAGAATATGATGAAGATTAAGATTTCCGCAGAAAATTACTGTAACGAGTTTTGCCATGAAATAAACTACAGTCTTGGATTTCCTTTCTTGTTATGTACTGGTGTTGGGTCACAGTTTAATCATCTCTTGTTTTTACAAACGTTTATCTCGTTCATGCCCTCGGGAAGAAGAAAACTTTTCTCTCTTTGCCGTGTGTCCGCTTTTATTCATGTCCATGTGTGTCCATCATGTGGCTCAACGCGTTTCTCCATCTGTCCGTGTCACCTTAAACGTGTCTGAACGTCTGTTCGTATTTCTGTGTGTTCTTGTGTATGTGCGTATACCCGTCCGTGCGATCGTCATGTGTGCGTTCTTTTACGACTCTGTGAACAAAATATCTAGACTCAGTCAATTGGTTTTGAAGACTGTTTGTTTTCCTTGGGGGGCAGTTGAATCACCACTGATAATTCAAGGTACTGAGTCACGATTCACAAGGTAGATTCACAAGATTCTTCATATCCAGGACTCATAAATAACCTTTAGTTGAGCCACTTGTTCACTGATCGTCAGTATAGATTCCGGTAAACAGGATCATGTAAAAGTTCAATGAATTACGCTGATACGATGTTAACAAATAACCTTAACGTGCGTTGCAGCGTTCTCAACAGCCCGACGGGCCCCACACCTGTTCCTAAACTGCCCCTCTAAATACCCTATTGTACAGACAGGCAGACATACATAGTCAAACCTCACGACCCTTGGGCATAGCCGATGGACGCGACTGACTTCCTGAGTACTGCAGGAGCCTCATAGAATGACTCAATGTTGCAAGGTATTTAATGATTCGTTCATTTGTCGCCGTATCCATATCTGCAGACGGATACACAAACACAAGCACAAGTCAGGCATCCGTGCTCTCTGTCGTTCCTTTAGGATTTTTCCGATAATTCTCTTTTACTAAACCGTACAAAAAAAATAAGTAAAGGAAAAATGAATTCGTATATCCCATCTAATAAATCGGTCCGTCGTCGCCTCTTCACTCTGTTGACAAAGCTCGAGCCCCAGACTCCCGCGTTCGCGGTCCCAGCCTCCTTTTACGGCCGCATTTCTCCCGCATTTCTCCCGCATTTTTTCCACAACCCCCCCCCCTCCCCCCTCCCCCCAGCGTGTGTGCATTCCACTACTTTTATAGAGTTGATATGCAAATATTGCCACATTCGCCCGCCCTTCGACATACACACACACACACACACACGCACACCAAGACACCCAGCTTGGAAATTGTGACCGTGTGTGTATGTGTGTGTGTGTGTGTTTGTACGTATGGGAGGAATGTATGTTGTATGAGAGAGTGTAGTGACACGAGTCCTGTATGAAGGGAAGGTGTTTTTATGTGTCAGAGTATATGTGTGTATGTGATGTGTGTGTGTGTGTCTCGTTGTCTCTCATTCCGCTACCGTTACCTCTCTCTCTCTCTCTCTCTCTCTCTCTCTCTCTCTCCCTGCGCTAGTCCAGCCATCATGGCAAGGTTTCATCGTACGTAGGTAATGTCTCTCTCTCCCGCCTATTCCACACAAATCTTGACAGGAAGAGTCATTTTTCCCTGTGCCTCCAGCAAGCATAATTTGCTTTACCTACCTTGTCATATATATCATAGTTTCGTG
This sequence comes from Panulirus argus, assembly GCA_038088735.1. Lineage (NCBI taxonomy): Eukaryota > Metazoa > Arthropoda > Malacostraca > Decapoda > Palinuridae > Panulirus > Panulirus argus. The sequence continues at coordinate 19,625 of JAYMFT010374884.1, forward strand.
ACCCAAGGACCACTTGTGTGGGGTCTTCTACAGCTTTGAGCGTGCGCTTGGAGCGGGAGGAGGGTAAATTAGGCTCCTTTGGTGACGTGCTTTCGTAACGTCTCGTTCGCTGTGTTACCACATTCAGGCGTAATTTGGGGAGACATATTCGCACGTACCAATAAACAAACAAACGTACAGGTTCATTCTCATGAACGCACACGTACACAGACAGACAGACACACACACACACACACACACACACACACGTTAAACTGAAAAACCTGAACGGATGCAATTGTCTCATGTTTGTAATCCCTTAAATCTATCCTGAAAAATGTTCGTTAAATCTAACATTGTTAACAGATAGCAACAAGCAATGCGAAAACCTTACTAAAAGAAAAAAAATTCAGGCTTTTAACAAGTAGGAGGAAAAAAAATTCCTCCAATTTCACACTTGAGCAGAGAGACCATCACGCAGACAAAGCTCACAAAACACACACTCACGCACAAACAACTCGGCCACAAACAAGCAAACAAACAAACAAACAAATCGGATCCTCATTCCGCCCGTATTGCAGGCAGTCCTGGCCGTTCCCATTGCGCGAATTTGCTTTTTTTTTTCTTTCTTTGTGCTGTTCATTTGATCGCATTTGTCCGTGATCAATTAGACGTTGATGGCGGGCTGGGTGTGATTTCAGGGTCAGGTTATCATGTGCTGACCCCGACTGACCTGGGCAGGAGTGTCAGCATCATTTCCTAGACCTTAGGATTATTTTTTGTCTCTCATTTTCTTTACTCATTGACTGTTCTGTTCCCGTACAGTACAGCCAGACGCGAGATGACCCCGAGCTAGTCTCGTCCGCCGCTCACGGTCTTCATGCATAGCCAGTTCTAGTGTTGCCAGTGTGACGCTCTTGTCATTTTCGGAGTTGTTAGTGACAGGGTTACCAGTTAGAGAAAACCCGGATATGTAGCGCGGCCAGCTGGCGGAATACTGTCCATATCAAAAAATATAGTTTAGAACGTTGTTATGCACTTGGCTGTGTGCCATTTGCAAATTAGCTGCTCGAAGTTTACTCTGTTGCAGTCCGGTTGCTGCCAGCGAAGCCAGGAACAGACACAGATTACTTTGCTTCCATTAGGATTACAATTTTTGCCCGGTACGATCTAGTTACTTACAGTAGAGCCAGTTGTGTGTAGGGCTTCGCACCAGCCTCGCTGACCATTTCAATGATCTTTACAGACGTCCCTTCTGACCGGTAGTTGACCCGCGTCAGCCAGTCTGTCTCTGTCCATCAGGTCCCCGAGTCTTACTCAGGCCATTCACACGACAGAGGGCGAGGCAGGTGCTCACTGTACATATCTCTGTGTCAGTGGATGTTATGTGCATCCGTTATTCCCGTGGGGAAATATGATTCAACGAGAGACGTCAAGCAAACTGAGAAAGAACCATGTTTTTTTTTTTTGTCCGTGCTCTTGTAAAGCCAACATTGTTCTCGTGATCTACATTCCACAACTGTTTCTGGCCTCTCTCTCTCTCTCTCTCTCTCTCTCTCTCTCTCTCTCTCTCTCTCT
>JAYMFT010374895.1:0-21180 GCA_038088735.1 Panulirus argus
GTACCGATGTGGTATATGAGTACCGATGTAATATTGGGGACTGTCAGCCCCACCACATAAACTACATTGGACATTCAACCTGCACCCTGAGCCGCCCCCTCTCGCTCCACTTACAAGAAGGTGGAATCAAACATTATGAACGGAAGCATGAACGAGACTAACGGGGGAGATTATTGCGAATAACACCAAAACCATTACTAGTTGCAGTGATCGGAGGAGACAATAGATATTAGAAGCCGTTCACATTAGAGAGAAAGCACCTGTCATCAACATCAAGACCAATATGACCACAACCATACAGTACTTTGATGGCCTGCCAATAGGACGTAGACCTAAGGCCATTTCAGAAAACGGGGAACACGTCACTGACCTGCAACAAGCCGCCGAGTCTGTCATTTCAGTACAGGAAGAACGCGGCGCTGACCAACCCGGTCCCGGGTTACGAAGGTGAGAGAGAATCAGAGCCCACCTGACCTCAACGCCACAGCCGGACAGTAACTGTCTCGCTTGGTCTGTGTATCTAGTGATGGACTGTCTATATTCCTAATTCGTGTGACATTGTTCGGTGTTTTTCTCTTTTGTAATTTTTATATTTCTGTATCCATATTTTGTATTTAGGTTGCAGCTCATATTACCTGTCATGATATTGTTAGTTTGGTTCGCTTACAATGCTTTCCCTCATATTTTTACGTTCTATGTACTGTGGTTTGTCTCTTACATACATATCATTTGGGCTCTACACTTTATCTCCAAGTATTGGAACCCCAGTTTTTTTTTCTTCTTCTTTTGAGATTCCTGATGATGCCTCTGTGAAGGCAAAAGCTTGACTGCAATAAAATGTATAACTTTGGCCAACTGGTGTTTGAACACCCACATAATGATAGAACAGTATTGAATAAATAGGAGAACATGAAAAAGAAGATTAATAACTGTAAGTATAACGTCGCATCTAATTTTACGTGCATTACAGAAAACCTGCTCCCAACTTACACTAATATATGCATGTATATACATACATACAATATATATATATATATATATATATATATATATACACTGTAGATGAAAAAGTACAACTTGTATATGTCTGGGAAGTGATGTTTCATGTTTGTGCATGGTTTGGTGTTCAGGGCTGAGCCGGGATGGCAGATGTTTAGTGTTTGTCTGGTCATTTTGGCATGTACATATGAGGGGATCTGTGAGTATAGGTTTCTGAAGTACGAAGCAGGGGGTAAGCTTTTTCTTCTACTTTGTGTTGGTGGCCAGATATGGGATGGTTTGTACGGGAATGGTCTCTGTGTCTGTTTGAGGTTCCACCACACATTAGTCACCTTTGTCAAGGCTGTATATCATCAGCATTTGACAAAACAGATCACAGTCGCTTCAAAGAACTTGTAACTTTAAAAGGATCCACAAAATAAGTCACTTTTATTTCTCCAAGTAATTCTCCCATACATTCTTCAGAGAAAACTGGGCTTCAGGACATTTGTATTTCTCTACTTAGCTCTGTTTAACTATATGTTGAAAAAATGTTCACTCTCAGAACTCATTATTACCCTTGCTTTTTCGTATGCTTGCTTCTGCAGGCAACAGTTATCTCTCTCTCTCTCTCTCTCTCTCTCTCTCTCTCTTTTTCTTTTATAAAAATACCTACTTATTTATTCCTTTCATAATGGAACAGAGATGTAGAGTTCTTGAGTAGGTTTTACAAGTTTAGGTTTTTGATACCCAAACCATGTGAGAAGGGTTGTTACTATATGTTCTTGGATTATTATATACAATTTATCATGTCTTGGCTGGAAAAGGTATCCTTGATACTGGCAGATGTATCAAGGGGATAATCCTTCATTTTGATAGGTGTACTCTTTTTACATAAGTTATATCTTTCTTTGCTACATTTCCTTTTGCCTTTGTGTACACTCACTTCTGCAAGCAACAATTTTTCACATTGTTTTATAATATAGGGAAGTACCAAATGATTTATTTTTTCCATAATAGAACTAAAATGTAGAGGTCTTGAGTAGATGTTATAAGTTTGTTTTTTTGACACCTAAATGTCCTTGAGTGTTGGTATCCATTATACCAACAGATGTATCAAGGGAATTATCTCTCATTTTGGCATGTTTACTCTATTGACATAGTTTTTACATGTTTAAGCAATCAAATTATTTAAACTTAAGTTGTCTGCAGATGTGGTGAAGTTGAAGGAAGGAGGCAGGAATATTTTGGCCTGTATGTGAACTTACCTGAAGAAGGTCAGGATACTATTCAGAATGCAGTTTCTTCATATATGGGAGCAGATGAACGGGAATTGAAGTGTGAAAAGTGTGGCCATAATCAGTCTTCTGTTGTTACCTCCATAACCAGATTACCAAGGTTAGAGAAGTGGAATGTGTTTTGAAACTACGAAATATGTTGCACAGTAATTGTTATTCATATAATAATGACTGATTTTACAGTTCTTACTCATGATACACTTTTTTTTTTGTAGAATACTTATAATACAGCTGAAAAGATATGAATACAAGCCAGAACAACAGGAGAGTGTGAAAATGTCATCATGTGTACATGTCAACCGATGGATTAGTTTAGAATCACACATGACGGATGAGGTACAGGGCCCATTACACTGGAATCCTCAGTCCAGTAGGTAAGTATCCATTTTTCTTTCCTTTTGTTGGATGGTCTTTTGTAGAATTATTCTAATTATTATTTGTATTATGAGAGATATCATGTTATGATACATTGCAATGTTGTATCTGTTTAACTGTGCATTAGTATTTCTGGGGATTGGGAAGAAAGAATATTTCCCACTAAGAGGTGTGAGCAGGGGCTGGAAACTCTCCCCTTTTTTTTTAATTACACTTTCTAAAAGCTTGGGATGAAGAAGCCAAATGAGGGGTGCTTATCCTTCCTGAAGGCTGTGGCTGGGATATATGAATGTATGTGGATGTAATCAAGATGAAAAGCATGGAGAGATAGGTCGTACTTGAGGAAAGGATGTTCTATCTCTGTGTGAAATAAGCTCAAGGGTAAGGGGAAGGATGGCTTGGGAATGTCTTATGAGTAAATTTGGGATTAGTGTAGGACGATAGCTAAGGAAGCGAGACTGAGACTGATGTGGGTAGAAAGAGAGTAGAATACGAGAAATGAATAATTAGTAGTGCTTATGCACCTGGCCATTGAAGGACTTTGGGAGCAAGGCAAGTGTTTAGGAGGAGCTGAGTGAGTGTTTCAGCAGTTTTAATGCGAGAGATCAAGTATTAGTAATGGAAGCTTTTAATGCGAAAGTGATAATGTGGCAGTTAAGGGTGTATTTAGGGAGCAGAGGGTATTGAGAAAGGTAAATGGAAATGGAGAACTGATTGTTGAGATGTGTACTGAAAAAGGAGTAGTGATTAGAAATACATGATTTAAAAAGAGGGTCATATATAAATATATGTGGAGTTGGAAAGATGGTAAGTAGCTGGAAGTGATGTTTGATCATTACTTGGTGAAGGCAAAGATAAAGATCAATTAAGGCTTTTGGGAAAGAGAAAATGATGTGGGTAAGAAAAGTGCTGAAAGTAAGTGAACTTGGAAAAGAGGTTTCTATGAAGAGATACCAGCAGAGAGTGAGTGTAGAATGGCAAAAGATGAGAGTTAATGAAGCTAGGAGGGTGGGTGAAGAATGGTATGTATTTAGGGAAGGAATCCTGGCATGTGTGAGAGAAGTGTGTGGGATACGGAATGTGGGATGTAGGCATGTTAGAAAGGGCAGTGGAATGACCAAGTTGCCAGAGAGGGAAAGAGAAGTGTAAGGGCAGTACTTATAGGGATGGAGTGCCAGTGATTGGGAGATGTGCAAGAGAAAGCAAGAGGAGCTCAAGAGGAAGGTGCAGGGTATGCTGAAATGGTTTGAGCATATGGAGAGAATGATGAGGAGAGGTTGACAGACTGGATATATGTGTCTTAACCGGAGGGTACAAGAAGGGAGAGACTGAATTGGAAATGAGAAGCTGGAGTGAATACGGTTTTGAGTGCTAGAGACTTGAATATGGGATAAAGCAAATTGGAGCAATGTTGTGTAAAGGGGGCAACATGCTGTGAGTAAACTGAACTAGGGCACATAAGCAGCCAGGGGAAACCTTGGAATGGTCTGATTGTTATTGGTGCATTACACATGACAGCTAGAGAGTAGATGAGACTGAGTGAGATATTTCTTCTTCTGTTTCTGGCATTGTTCTCGTTGCTCTTACTGATATCACTCGTAGAGTCTATAATTAGTCACATTTCCCTTGTTATTCTTTCCCAGTTTTACTTGCCAGCTAATGCATATGATGGAAAGTGCTCCTCTTCAATCACCCATGTCATCCAGTAATTGTGAATTTTCTGTAGGATCACTCTTCACAATTTGCGAGGTTGATGGAGGTGAACTTACAAAGGTGATTCTAGGGGTACTGGGGAGAGCAGAATTTTTTCCCATGCTTGCCTAGGGACAGAAGAGATCTCTTTAGGCTTCCAGTAATATAATAAGTTTTGCTGAACACTTAAATGCCAGAGAAGTTAAAACATCTTTGGATGTCATCTGGAAGCCTCTAAGAGAACATCCATTTATGTCAGCCCCTGTTTAAAGTATAGAGAGGACATCCAATAAGATTTAGTTGCCATACTTATTTATAAAGTCTTTTACTGTAAGATTAATTTTATCTTCACAGTTATGCGATACCACGAACACCAAAGCAAGCAACGCTTACAGTACGTAATTTGTCTTCTGAGTTGAATATGTGTGATGAGAAGAAAGATATGGAGGAGCTGCCATGCCTTACCAGTCCAGCGAAGCCATCAGGAAGTGTCACTGCAACTTTAGCTAATAAAGAGGATGAGGAACTGCAGGTATGTGTAGAATTGTGCCTGAGGCAATATTGATGAAATCGCAGAGGTTGTAGGAATTTGTTAGGAAGACTCTCTTACAGACAGTAAGCTGATGGCCTAATAGGTGGAATCTCATGTTCAAGTTGTGATTCTTATGATGTAATTTACGTAATAGTTTGTCAAGTGTAGATATAAAGCACTCGCTATGAGGCAGACACCAGAACACTGAATAACAAGAGTCGTTGAAATGGAGACAAAGTATTTTCATTATTTTGAATTTATGTATCATTATTTGCTCTGCTTTCATTTCCATAGGGTGGAGCACATATTTTCATCCTTACAAATTAGCAGTGAAATTTCTTCACCATGCTTATGTTGTTAAAGTGAAACATGAATGTGTACATTTATATGGGTTTATTTTATATTGCACACTAAACTAATTCAAGTGAGACCAGTATCTTCATTCACACCACTTTTACGCATGTATCAAAACCTTTTGAATTCATATTCAAGTGATTGGTAGATTTCAGGAATATCCCTAAAGTGGTAGATTTCAGGAATATCCCTAAAGAGAACTGCTTATTCTGTGGTTAAGTGAGTATTCTCTTATGTTATGAGGAATGGGGCCAGGATCTTTCAGATCGAGGTAATGAACATCATTTTACAAGAAATTAGGGAAATAGACATTGAAATGTAAGTTCACTTTTTATAAAGGTAGTTCGTAAGATAAAGTTCTATTGTATCTAAAGAAAAATATTCCTAAAGGTTTTTAAAGTATCTAATTATGATTACCAATTTATTTTTATACATTGGGGTGTGGTTGTAGATAAGACGCTTTTGTTTTAGTGCGTACACATGATAGCTAGAGAGTGGATGTGAGTGAATGAGGACTTTTCTTTGTCTGTTCCAGACTTTACTTTGCTAATGTGAGAAATGGCAAACAAGTATGAAAGAAAAAGAACATTGATAAATTAGAATTTGAGACTGGGAATGAAAGACACTATTTTGCATTGGGATTGGGGTCAGATTTCCGGGAATAAAAAGATAAAACATGGATTTCTGTGTGGCTTTTATGGATTTGGATAAAGCATATGATAGGGTTGATAGAGATACCATGTGGAAGGTGTTAAGAATATATTTGATGAGGGAGGAAAGCTACTAGAAGCAGTGAAAAGATTTCATCTTGTGTAATCATGTTTACAGTAGGAATATAGGAGGAGGAATAGTTCTAAGTGAAAGCTGGTCTGTGGCAATAATGTTATGTCACCATGGTTGGTGATTGGTTTATGATGGGATGTTAAGGGCGGTAAATTTTAGTCTTGGATAGAGGGGGGAGTATGCAGTGTATGGGGGATGAGAGGCCCTGGGAAGTAAGTTGTTGTTTGCTGATGATACAGCACTGGTGGCAGATTCGATAGATTTGAATGAGAAACTGCAGAATTTGATGTCTGAGTTTGGAAGAGTGTGTTAAAGGAAGTTGAGAGTAAATATGAATAAAAGCAAGGTTATTCGTTTTAGCAGGGTTGAGGGACAGATTAGTTGGGATATGAGTTAGAATGGAGAAAACTAGGAGGGAGTGAAGTGTTTTAGATACCTGGGAGTCCTGGAAGGGACATGGCAGTGAATGGAACCATCAAAAGTGAGTCATAGGGTGGGTGAGGAGATGAAGGTTCTGGGAATGCTGTGGAAAGAGAGAACGTTAATTTGGATGGCAAAAATAGACATATTTGATGGTATTGTAGTCCCAACAATATTATTTTGATGCAAGGCCTGGGTTATAGATAAGAATGTTTGAAGGAGGGTGGATTTGTTGGAAATGAAATGTTTGGGGACATGTGGCATGAGGTTGTTTGAACGAGTAAGTAATGAAAGAGTAACAGAGAGTTGTAATAATATAAAGAATGTGGTTGAGAGAGCAGAAGAGGGTATGCTGAAATGGTTTGGACATATGGAGAGAATGAGTGAGGAAAGGTTGACAAAGAGGATATGTCTGTCAATAATGGAAGGAACAAGGAGAACAGGGAGACCAAATTGGAAATGGAAGGATGGAGTGAAAAAGATTTTGAGTGATCAGGGCTTGAACATGTAGGAGGGTGAAAAGTGTGAAAGGAATGGGATGAATTGGAAGAAAGTGGTATACTGATGTTCTGTTAGTGGACTGAACTAGGGAATTTGAAGCATTTGGGGTAAACCATGGAAAGGTCTGTGGGGCCTGGTTTTGAATAGGGAGCTGTGGTTTCAATGCATTGCACATGATAGCTTGTGTATGGATGTCAGCGGATGCAGCCTTTCTTTGTCTGTTCCTGGTGCTACCTGCTTATGTGGGAAATAGCAATCAAGCATGAAAAGAGATAAAAGTCTAGATGTATCCCTCACTAAGAAGATGTGTTTGGGTCTGTATGGTATTTACCAGAAACTGCTCTGTCAGACTGTTATATCACTGTGAATAGTAGTCTGTGACTGTTTAGGATGTCTGATAATGCCCTCAAAGTTTGAAGTTACTTGAAGGAAATGATATATCAGAAATGTTAAAAGGGCATAAGATTAAATGGCATAGAGAATAAAGAAGCAAAGTAGTTTGAAGTTGAATATGGCAAATAAAAAAACAACTTTTGAATATGCACAGACTGACTTCCCAAATAGAAGCACTTAAGGAGAATTTAATAAGGCCCTTTTGCAAACAAATTAAACATGGGGGTGTAGGGTACTTTACTCAGCTACACTTACACCCTGAAATCTTATATCTTGAGGTTGCCACTGAAGTGTCTTACCACATTGTAAACCTGAGTAGGCTGAATAACAAAGTTATTCAGGATATTGGCCAAACCAGATTGGAGGATATACAGAGAAGATTGACATTCAGAATCAAATAGCTCTGGTATTTGTTTTCACAGCTTGCCAAAATTGACACTTCTTATCAGAACCATTTAGGAGTCTAGTGTTGAGGCTTTGGGTTTAGGAAATTATATGTATGAGTTTTTTGAGACTGTCTGGGATTTAGGGATAGTTTAATAGATGATCCTTTCCATAGTATTTATCTTTCTTGTCAAGACAGTGTCATTTCAGTTGGTAAACACTTCCAATCTTTCATTATAGATTGTCTCTTCTGAGATTTTCAAAGCCTTGTGTTTTGAATTCTTTAAAGACTTCCGATCTTTCATTAGAGATTCGTTCTTCTGAGATTTCCAAAGCTCTGTGTTTTGAATTCTTGTTTAGTCTTTTTAATGATATATCAAGGCTAGGAATGCTGTTGTCTCATACAAGAGTGCCTATATATAGGTTTAGAGATGTGTCTTTCTTGACCTGCTTGGGATAAAGAAGCACAAAGAGCTACTTGAGGAGAGCAACAAAGATGTTACCATCAGTTAAGAGAGCTGACTTACAGGGAAAGGCCAGAGGCCATAAATTTGCCCATCTTGGAAAAGAGAAGAATGAGGGATACATATTCACAATCTTTGAGGATCCTAAAGATTTTATCGCAAGGCTTACCCTGAGGAAAAATAGCTTTTCATTCTTCAAAATTTACTTTTCTCTACAATGTGTTACATGAAAATCATCAAGGATTCCAGTGTAAATTCCTCTTGAATGGCTTGTTGGTGGGTAACAGCTGCAAATTATCTTTAGGTTCCTGCTATGGGTTTTAAAATGTAAACATTGTTTTGCAGGTAGTTAATAGCTATAATGTGGAAATAGTAGATTAACAGCTTGCCTTTTCTACTGTGAACAAGAAAACTTGGTAAGACATGGGTGTTGCCATTCAGTTATTGAAAAATTATCTTGTAATGTAAGTGAAATCCCAAGCTGGTTTGTGTTTGAAATTTTTGATAGCTGTCTGCATTGGCCACCATTTTGGATGGAAATTTGGCATGTTCATACCCAGTTTAATCTATTTTTCGTATGCTTTTACCAAGAAACTCACATGTATTCTCCAATTTTACCAGTCCACTAAACTGGAAGTAATTGGCTGAGATGTATTCAATATTCACAGCTCTTTAGGCTTAGTTTGTCTATAGGGGCGATTTGTAGCCATTCCTTTCACATAAAGGATGCTAACAAAAGTAACCCTCTTTGTCCAGTTCCATCATTTAGGAATATAAGGAACAAAATGATATTAAAATTTTGAGAAGATACAGATTACACAAATATGTGTAATTTGTGGCAGACATATTGTTGGAAAAACAAGAGTAAGATGAAAATTCTGTTATTACAGAGGACCTGTTATTAGATGTACTCAAAGAAACTAATATACGTTTCACATGCTTTTAGGAGGTTATGCGTCGCAGTATGGATGATGTTGGTGGTGCTCGAGAGGAAGATGAAATCCAGCAGGCTATTCGCTTGTCACTTCAAGAGTCTGGCATGAGCTACACACAGGAGAATCAGGGAAACGGTGCTAAATCCCATGTAAGTACAAAAGACTTGTAATTTTGCTTTTTACATTGCACCCAATTTGGTCAGATTCCTTTTCCAAGACTGAGATTTAACTTTGCTTCACATACATACCTATGTGTGCAGGCATGGTTTCAGTTGCACACCTGTACATATGATTGTGTGCAGAAAGTCCTCACACACATGCTTCAGTGGTGTTGTGGTTAGTGTTACTAATCATGAGTCAGCACATGCAATCCTGGGATCAGGTGCCCATGGGTTTGAATCTTTGGAGCGAAATTCATCCCACAGCTCATCCTAGCTCCTCATCTTCAGATGGGGCTGGTTAATTATTGGTTACTTGGCTTACGGTGGGGTATGTGCATGTGTTCATAACATAGAAGTAAAATACACATGACATGTATACAAGGTTAAGAGTCTTGGCAACATGAATGTGACATTTTTCCCCTGTAATGTACAAATAGAAATAACATACATGCATATAGACCGTTATGGACTCAGGCAAAGGAATGTACAAAGACCAGTCAGACATGCATACAGACTGGTATGGACTCAGGCAAAGGAATGTACAAAGACCAGTCAGTTATAACCAAATCTGCAAAGAAGAGACAAGAGGAAATTAAGGATGAACCACCAGAGAAAAGATCTATGAAGATACTGTGCGCAGTAGTTTTGAAGCAAGACAGAAGATAACAAAACTGGAGCAGAATTTAAAGAAACTAAAGAATCATTTTGATGATTGTGAAGGGTGTCATTAGATTAGAGAGGGACTCAGGGATCTGAGAAATATAGTCTTTGTATTTGAACAAATATGTAATTTAGGGTATTCACTAAATACAAAATCAAAGGAAAGAAGGTGAAGTCATTGATAAGCAAATAACTGATGATGGGTCTTTCCTAGTTGTATTAGAGGCTGTTCATTAGAGGAAAGAACTAAAATGTGTGTAGAATCTTTTAACAGTAATGGCAGGGAGGAGTAATATCTGCATCTGCTAAGTTAGAGGAAAGAACTAAAGAACATACAGAATGTAGTGAGCAGGGAGGTGCAGGAGCAATATCAATATTTGTTCAGTTAGAGAAAGGGACTAAAACATGCAGAATCTATTGACAAAAGTGGGAAGGAAGGTGCAGAGGGAGCAATATTGGCATCTGTTCAGTTAGAGGAAAGGACTAAAGAACATACAAAATTTACTGACTATAGTAGGCACAATATTAGCAGCTGCTCAGTTAGAGGAAAGAACAAAATCTGCTGACCAATGGGCAGGAGGTTTAGAAAAGGAGCAATTTTAGCAAAAGCTCAGTGGACACTGAGCTTGAAGATGTATGGATAGGAACATTGACCGAGGGTCATATAAACAGATTTTTTTTTTCCTGCCATATCCTGCGTTAGCAAGGTAGCATTAAGAGCTAGGTCTTTCAGTGTTGAAATGCCAACCTATGTCTCCAGCTCTCTAAAATCTTTGTTTTAGCTAGGAAGCACTGGTCTTGTATGCTCTGTACTTTCCTAATCCTTCCATCAAGCAGCCCATAAACATTTTTTACTGCTCCACTCTAAATGTTCATAGTATACCTTCAGTTGCTTAATATCCTACGTATCTGTTTGTATTGCCACAATCAACAAACAAAGATACATAGGATATTAAGCAATTGAAGGAATAATTTGCACAATTAGAGTGGAGCAGTGGAAGATGTTTATGAGCTACTTGATGGAAAGATTAGGAAAGTAAAGAGTATACAGAATAATTTCAAAAGATAGGTGTTTTTACTTTCAAAAATTCGTAAATCCTTTCTCTTGTCTTTTCTTTTTCCATTTCATAATTTGCTATATTTCACCTAAGTCCCGGCCTTGATGTGGACTTTTGTCCGTGACTGGAGTCTTCAACATAGAAAAAAGCATGGTTTTAGGGAAAGGGGTCATGTGTATTGAACCTCTTTTATTTCTCCAAGAGAGAGTGCTCATTATTGGACAAAAGCAATTGTTTGTATCTTATCTAGCAGAAAGGATCTGACAGTGTACTGCTTGAGAGGCTAAGTAAGAAGTAGGATCAGCAGGCATTGAATAAGGGGGAGACATCTTTGATGGGCAAAAAGTTATTTTAGTAGAAGGGAACAAAGGACGCATGTCAGAGGAGCTTTCTCAAAATGGGTTGATGTCACCAATGGAGTTAGTTCTGCAGGGATCTGTTCTTTGACCATTATCCTCTTGAATTATAGGAATGACTTACCCAAAGGTTTGGACTCCTACCTGAGTGTGTGTACAGATGATGCAAAGGTCATGAGGGAAGTGAGAAAGCATGTAAGTTTGCACCAAGTTACAGTGGAACCTAGACAGATTCTTAAATTTGTTTTGGTACTTGGTTGATGAAATTTAGTCTGAGCAAATGTAAAGTAATTAGGATGGGTCAGTGAGAGAAAGCCTTGATATGAATATTACCTTGCAGGAAATAAGCTGCTGGCATCTTTGTGTGAGAGAGACTTGGGATTGGACGTCTCTAACCTGTCACGGATTTCTTGTAAAGGAGAACAGTTGAGATGAACTGTGTACTTGCAAATGTTAGAATTGCATTCAGGTTCATGGGCAAGGATAAAGTCAGCAAGATGTTCACATCCTACATAAGACCAAAATTAGTATATACTTCATATTTTAATCTGTAACGAAGACAGTGAATTGTTCTTTGAGAGATGTAGGGTTAGAACAATCAGAAGACATAACGTGAAATTTAGAAAATACATGAGGAAATGATATTTTATGTGTTGGATGAAAGAAATTTCTGTTGTATGATAGAGAATTTTCAAGAGATGGTGCCCCACGAATGTAGAACTCCCTCTTTGTACATTACAAATAGGTAATTGCACAAAAATATTAGTGTGTTAGTCATTACTAACCTGACCTTGAAGTACATGGAAAATGTTTTCATTAAGATATTACAGCAAGTATTTGACTTAAACTAAAGTATGCTGGTTTATCCCCCCATTTGAAGAAACATGTAGACCTGCTAGAGAAGTTCCAGTGGAGGGCAACAAAATATGTAACAATGATATTGAATGTAAGTAATGGGGATAGAATTGTAGCCTTTGAATTGCTTAGATAAAGAAGAGAAGAGATATGATTACAACATTGAAGAATCAAAACTGATTTGGCAAAGTAACTGTTGATCAGCTTCTTACTATAGACATATGCAGCAGCTATAGGGCACACCAAGAAATTGAGCAAAAAAACAAAGTAGGTTGAACGTGAAGACATTCTTCTTGATAACAGATGGGTGAATTAATGGAATGAATTATATGAAGAAACAGAGCAAAAAGTAAAACCCTTTCCTGTTCTTTACAATTAGGTAATTACTAGCACTTTAATATGCCATAGTGTTCAAAACTATGTCAGTGCGTTCAAAATATTGCATGAGCTTCACTGCCTGCTAGTGAGAGCTGGTGGGTAAGGGTCTAGTGCATGTAATTAGATAACCATGACTAGACTCCTACTCATCTGCTTTTGCTGGTACTTACTTCAGTTGAAACTTGTGGTCATTATATGATCATACCCTGAATATTTGCACATGCATAGTGGCTTGTGCAGATGTAATATATCTTTCTTTCATTCTTTCATACTTGATTGTTGTTTCCCATGTTAGCAAGTTAGCACCAGGAACAGACAAAGAAAGGCCACATCTGCTCTCATCCATTCCCTATCTGTCATAAGTAATGCACCAAAATCACAGCTCGCTATCCACAACCAGGCCCCACGGACTTTTCCATGGTTTACCCCAGATACTTCTGCCCCTGTTCAGTCCATTGACAGCATGTCAACTCCTTTATACCGCATTGTTCCATTTCAGTCTATCCTGTGTATGCCTTTCATCCTTCTGCATGTTCAGACCCTAGTTGCTCAAAATCTTTTTCACTCCATCCTTCCATCTCCAATTTGGTCTTCCTATTTTCCTTGTTCCCTTTACTTCTTACAAATATATCCTCTTTGTCATCCTTTCCTCTCTCATTCTCTCCATATGTCCAAACCAGTTCAGCACACCCCTTCAGCTCTTTCAACCACACTCTTTTTTACCACATCTCTCTTACCATTTCATTACTTACTTGATCAAACCATCTTACACATATTGTCCTCAAACAAATCATTTCTAGCACATCTACCATCCTCTGCACAGCCTCATTTATAGCCCATGCCTCGCATCCATGTAATATTGTTTGAACTATTTTACTACATACCCATTTTTGCCCTCCCAGATAAAGACTTCTCATTCCACACATTCTTCAAAGCTCCTATAACCTTCGCCCCTGCATCCAATACATGACTCGCTTCTGCTTCCATTTTTCCATTTGCCAACATGTCCGCTACCAGATGTCTAAGACACTTCACTTCCTCCAATTTCTTTCCATTCAAACTCACACCCCATCTAACCTTGCTGAACCTAATACCCTATCTTTTATTAACATTTTCTCTCAACTTTCTCCTTTCACACACAAACTCTGTCAACAACATCTGCAGTTTCTCTCTCGAATCTTCCACCAGTGATCTGTTATCAGCAGATAACAACCGACTCTCTTTTCAGGTTCCCTCATCCCCTACAAATTGCATACTCACCCCTTTCTCCTTGACTTTTGCATTGACCTCTCTCATCACTCCATCTATTAACAAATTGAATTGCCATGATGACAGCACACATCCTTGCCACAGACCAACCTTCACATGGAACCATTCCATATCATCTCTTCCTGTAAGTATGTAACTACATATATTATTTTTATTATTATTATACTTGATCACCGTTTCCTGCGTCAGCAAGGTATCACCAGGAAACAGATGAGGAAAGACCCATCCGGTCATATATACACATATATACGTACATATGTGCACATATATACACAACACATACATATACATATTTATTTGTTTATTATACTTGATCGCGTCAGCGAGGTAGCGCCAGGAAACAGACGAAGAAAGACCCATCCCCCCACATACACACATATATACATACATACACATATATGCACAGTACATATATATACATATCACCATATACATATATACACTTACACATGCATATTCACATGTACATATTCACACTTGCTTGCCCCCATCCACTCCTGATACAACCCCGCCTCACGGGAATTAGCATTGCCACCCCCCACGCCGGCAAGGTATCGCCAGGAGACAGACGAAACAGCCACATATGTATATATTACGTGTAGGAGGAATGTAGTCACTCTATCTTCTAAATGAAACGCACCCAGACTGATTGTAGAAGGTTAAATGACACAATCCACATTAAATGTAATAATTAATTACAGGCTTTAATGACCCCCAAACCAAATTTTAACCCCAGATTTGTATTCAGCATGAAAAATAGTCCTCATACAGAAGTTTTCAAGGAAATCTATTACCCTTAGAAAAACACCAAAAATTGCAAGTAATCATGCTTCCTTTAACCAAGAAATAGCCTGTTAATATGAACCGTATAAATGACACAATCTTTTTAGTGTTATTATTAATTATAGGAAATAATGACCCCCATACAAATTTTCAACTCCAGATTCGTATTAAGCATGAAGTTTTCAAGCAAATCTATTACCTTTTGCAGGGTATTTTTATAGCTCAAAAATCTTCTTTCAAAACTGTAATATACCATAATAAAATGCTTCTATACTTGATATAAACATGGAAAATATCTAATTATGCTTCCCCTAACTGATAAATACACGATTGATGTGAACCAAATAAATGACAATCTTCATTAAATGTAATAATTAATTACAGGCTTTACTGACCCCCAAACAATATTTCAACCCAAGATTAGCATTCAGCATGAAAAATAGTCCTTATACTTAAATTTTCAGGCAAATCCATTACCCTTCAAAAAATAACAAAAAAATTTTTTTTTTAGCTCCCCAAAATGTTTTCTTTCAGAACTATTGTGCCATGATGAAACGCTTCTATATTTGTTATAAACTTTGGAAATATCAAAATATCCTTCCCTTAACTGACAAATACCCAATTGCAACAAGCGGAATAAATGACAGAATCCTCTTAAGATGTAATAATTAATTACAGGCCCTAATGACCCCCAAAACAATATTTGACTGCCAGATTCATATTCAGCAGGAAAAATAGTCTTTATAGTGAAGTTTTCTTGCAAACTTATTACCTTTCTAAAAATACCAAAAAGTGCAGGTAATAGTTCAGGGTATTCTAAAAAAAAATTTTAAAAGTTCTTTGGTCTAAATATACCCTGAACTATTATTATCAGAAATTTATGGTATTTTTCAGAGGGAAACAGATTTGTTTAAAAACCTCAGTGTAAAGACTATTGTTTTCATGCTCATGAATACAAATCTGGAATTGAAATATTGTTTGGGGGTCATTAAAGCATGTGTTAATGATTACAATTTATGAAGTTTGTGTAATCATTCGTTTCGTATTAATTGGGTGTTTGTCAGCTAGGGGAATTGTTATGAGATAGTTCCCATGATTATGTCAAGTATGGAAGCATATCAGTAAGTTATATTATTGTTTTAAAAGAAAAAGTTTTTGGGACTAGAAATATTGCCTGCAATTTTTGGTATTTCCCGGAGGGTACTACATTTAATTGTAAACCATAATATGAGGCCTATCTTTCATGACAAATTTGAATCAAGGGTTGAAATACTGTTTGGGGGTTATTAAGGCCTGTAATCATTGATTCATATTTTTTTTACCAATAATTTATTCCTTGATAGAGGAATTGGGATCCTGGTGCTGTCCCTAGGTACTCCTGTACAATAATACCAGAAGCATCTGGCAAGTGTTGCGAATACATATGGAGCATTATGAGATATTTTCCATGGTTATTTCAAGAAAAGAAGTGTTTCATTATGTAACATTATGGTTAAAAAAAAAAAGGTAAAAAATAATCTGAACTTTTTGTTACCAGCAATATTTGGTATTTTTTGGAGGGTAACAGAATTGCTTGAAAACCTCACTATAAGAACCATATTTCAAATTTTTCATATGAAAAACATTCTTCTTTGTGAACTATTCTGTATCAGCAAAAAATCAGGGACAAAAAGGAAGAGCAGCTAACAATTTCAGTTGTATTGTAACTCATCAGTTGTTCTCATAGAATATTTTTTTCACTTCTGTTTTGGACAGTTGTCCCAATTCAGTAATTTTTTTCTTTATGGTATAAAATCTATTCAGTCACCCTTATTCCACAGTCTGAGGTGGTTCATGACACCAGTCCAAAGATCTCTACAACGGCTGCACCCCTACAAGCCCCTTGGGGACCAACATCTTACATTGAGAAGACCCTCGATCGTGTCCAAGAGTCCCATCAACCTGCTGTTGCAGCACATCGCCCCCAAGCTTCTCATCAGGCTCAGTTTGCCCAGCATTCTCACTCCTCACATGTTTCCCATGCCTCACATTCGCAACATTCTTCAGTCCCTGTGCCACATCCTCCTCCCCACACAACTCAAGTGGAGCACACACCTCACTCCATCTTTGTGTCACATCCATCTCATATAAGCCAAGCTGGACACACTCATGGCGGGCAAACAATGCATCCCCCTCATTCAGTCAGTTCCCATATTTCAGATGACCCTCACCTTGCACATGTACCTTATGCACATAATTCTGTCCATTTCCCTGACCCCTCTCACCCATCCCTAACAGGACAGTCTCAGTGTGTTCACTTTTCACAAGCTCCAGCCTCTTCCCATCCTCCACAACTTCAAAATGTTCCTCATGCATCATACGGCCATGCCTCATTCACATCCCACTCGGTTCCAGCAACACTTCAGTCCTCTTGCTCTATTCATCATGGAGCACGTTCTTCTGAACCTCTCCATGTAGGCCTTCATGGTCAGTCTAAACAATCTGTTCATATTTCTCATTCTACTCACCATAGCCAGTCTACTCTATCATCTCATGCAGCAGGCCAAACTCCTAGTTACTCCAGCCATGTAATATTAGATCCCTCAAAACACCAGTGTGAAGGACTACAATCTACACAGGTAAAATATCCAGACCATTCTCTGCAATCTACAAAGTCAGCCCATCACGTTCAGGAAGGCACAACCATGCAGCCCATCCATGTAGTCCCCTCAGTTCCATCAGTCCAAACTAACCAGTCTGTGTACCATACTGATCAGTCAGTTTGTTCAGTTCAAGGCATCCAACATCATTCTCCTGGCCACATATGTTTTGACCATGGGAGTCATTCACATCATTTTGGACACACTTCCCAAGGTGTTCATATCACTCACCCTTCCCAAGGTGTTCCATCAGCTCAAGCTACACATTCTACTCATTTGGTCCATCACTCCCAGCCTACTGTTTGGCGACATTCATGGACTGAAGGGGAAGCCAAGGAACAACGTGTGTGGGGCAGACATGAAGGAGGAGTTGTGCCACAATTTGAACGCAAAGATGTGGGATCATCAGAGGGCAAATCAGAAGATAATCTGACAACAGGTGAACTAACTTCATTACTGAAGCGTTTGGAACATCGTAGTCCCTCACAGCAGTCATTACTTGTTGCAGAAAGGGATGAAGATACACTGATTTAAATATGAAGTTTTATGGTCTTATTTTGTTTACATAATTTATAATCTATACATATATAGGGTATAAGCAGTTACAGTGCTATATATTCAACCAAAACAATCAACAAACTGTCTTACTCCTAAGAGTGACCAAAGGTTCAAGAGAGTTATGGACTCAAAAAGGGGCAACCATTGTTAGCTCTAATTATTATAAAGGCATTTATTTATTTCCTGTGACCTTGTATTCATAAGAATGTCTCTGAAGCATAAAAAATATCTCCCTTCATGAAAGGAAACCTGGCTTGCACTAGGTATTACATAAGGGGATGAACTAAACAATTTTAGAGCCCCACAAAAAAAATTCTTCAAATGTAATTTACATGCTTTCCTTATTCTCCCCAACTTGGCATTCTTTTTGCAACTTTGGTCCAGTATTATTATCACTCCCCACTCACAAATTTTCCATACTTTTATCTAATATTTTTCCTCCCCATATGCATGACTTTGCATGTCTCCAATGAACACAAGTAGTTTCAAACATCATACTCGATTTCATCATCAGCATCTTCCTACAAAATTTCCCTTTTGATCCTCATTATCCTGTACATCTTGGCTCCATTTGCACAAATTTTAACAGTGGATTGACAGAAAACATATAAGCCCATACGCATCACCGGATAGATTGGAATCCTTGGCCTTTAACCAGTTTGAAAACGGTCCCTTTATAAGGACACTTTCCAGCGAAGGCCAGGCCTTGATGTGGACTTTTGTCTGTGACTGGAACCTTCAGCATAAAAAAGAAAGACCCTGATCCAGTGTAACATCTGCTTAGGTTTTTTACTGGTAGTGTCCTAAGTAGGACAGAATTAACAAGAAAAAAGGATCTTGCTATCCATTTAACTATTGGCAGTTTCCAGTTCCTCAAAATATTCTAACATGTGTATGAGATGGATGACCTTTTTTTGACCTAAATTCATGTTAGTGAAAACTGAGTAAATTATTTTAAGGTATTCCATGTTAGTGAAAACTGAGTAAATTATTTTAAAGTATTCCATCAGGTGTTCTCTGATCATTCTCTTCATCTCTTTAAAGGAAAAGTATGTCCGACTGATAGAATAGTATAGTAACTCAGAATGTGCCCTTGTGTACTGCATAGGTGTTATGTTTGCCTGCTTGCAAGCATTCAGGTTTTGTTCCATTTCCTAAGACTTGCTGATAGGGAGAGTGCAGTGGCACATTCCTTCAAAACTTCTGCATGTAGCACAAGCAAACTGAGGCTTTCAAGGACTTTAGCATCTTCATTAGCTTTTTCATCTTTCCAATGAAGAAACCAAATTTTTTCAATGGTTTACCATGGTCCGGAGCTCCAATACTGATTTCCATCATCTTTCACTCATTTACCATGGCCGGGTCAAGGAAATCCTTTTTATTCAGTTCTCTGTGGCTAGGGTTAAAATTCTAGAACTGGCGGTTGCCTGTGTCTTGAGGTGAAATATTCTGTACAGACATTAATGCCTGTAGAGGCATCCCACATATTTTTACCAAATGCTACAGCATTTTTTTTTGTGAGATGTCAAGGTCTGTAAAAAGATCTGCATCATCACAGCATGTAATAATTTCTGAAGCTGTGACACTTTTACAAAATAAAAGATATTAGTAATGAAAACCTCTCGTAATCATGTCTGTGACAAAATACTTCCCAAAGTACCATATATCTAATGACTTTATGCCTGACAGTACTCATGGAGTATTTCATATATGTGACAAGAGAGTAGCAAAGGTTGAAGGGTACGTAACATTCGTAAACACTGTTTCAGCAGGTTAAGTGGTATGTCATTTTATTCAGGATAATCATGATCTACTTAATTGGACAATAAAGTTACTTACTTTCTTATCAATAAACTTATGGAAATGTCTTTTTTAGAATAATTAAGAAAACAATTGTATTCTGTACACACAGTACTGTCCTAGCAGGACTGCCACAGGCAAAGCAGTAAATTCTTTGTACAATTATACTGTCTTTACTCATGATTTTGACTATTACTTTTGTGGCAGATTCTGCTACTTCAGCAGATGAGGAAGATCATAAGAAAGTTTGTCTTTACAAGCTGATTTCTTTATAGGCTCAGATTTGATATGCTAAATTGCTTTAGTCAACTCATTCCTTGCTCTTTTTTGCCTATCTTCCTCATATCAATGTCATTCCTGTGTATGGTTTTCTTCAGGAGTTATAAGGATCAAGAATGTCCACTGACTTTGTACTTGGACATCAGTGTGTATTATAGCTTCAACATAATTTCCATATTGTTCATTATCCCAATCAATATAACTCAAAAATGAGTTCATTCATCAGTAGTCTCCTTACAAGTAATTCAAAATATGCTGGGACTCATAATTACAATCATATCTTTTTCTAGTGAAGCTAAATACTAGGACAGATTGATCACCAGAACAAACTGATGATAAACTCTTTTTCATCCACTTTTAATTTATTTGTATTCATTAAGCATGGGACTCTCACTTCCATGTGAGTGGATGAAATTCTGTAAATGCTATTGGAGGTACCAGTCATAAAAAAAGTATCTTTAATTCTGACTTGTTTACTTTCAGACAGCAAAAGGCAAAGTTCCTTACCCACTTAGTCAGTATCCTTGAAATCTGTATATACAAGCACCAAGTGCACATTCCTTTGTCACAACTTCAGGACTTTCATTCCAGTGCTCCCACTGTTTATGGATATGGAGCTTGGAAGGCTACAGATGCATCTTGAAATAACCTAAGTTTTTCCATATCTTAAGATACTGTATTAGCAGGGTGTCTCCAGACAGTGTCATGAGGCTAATTGCTAAAAGGTCAGTTCAAACTTGAATGACAATACCAGCCCCTCCTGCACCTCACTGTTTCGAATAGTTAGCATGAGAGAAAGACACTGAAGAATTCACCTGTTTTATCAGTCACAGAATTCATATGTTTTATCGTCTACATTTTCGTTAAAGCATGAGCCACTCCTTTTTGACTATCATGTGTCAAAACCCTTTTTTCACTTCCAAATACTTATTTCCTGGTTTACTTGCTAAATTATTACAGCTTCACTATATTAAGTTAGGAAATATGAAGGTAATGAAAAATTACTTTAAAACTGATCCATGCACAGGTCAAATTTGATATTATAGGGTAATTATACATGTTAACAAATATGTGTTATTAGCTGATGTTTATAATCACCCATTTCTGTGATCAGTTTATCAAACAAACTTTCATGCACAGTCTTGTGCATGAAATTCAATGTTGTTCAGGAAGGTCAATCAGATTCACAACCTTTTGAGAGTGTGAATGTAAAAGATCTTGCACTAATTTAAACTCCAATGATTAGAGATTAAAAACTGTATAGAATGAAATATA